>NW_026509527.1:0-13711 GCF_026875155.1 Cherax quadricarinatus
GTTATCACGGGGGGGTTCACTGGCTACCGGGGGGGGTTTCATAGGGCAAAACGGGGGGGGTTCACTGGGCCAAAACCTTCTGGAGTTTACCGGGCGTATTTAGATAATTCAACCCTATCTATCTCTGGTACTGAAATAAGGAGAGAGAGATGGTACAGCAACAACCAGCAGGGCGAGACACTGAGACTTTAGACACTAACAAAATTAACCACAAATAGGCAAGTGATGTCGTCTGCACAACAATGGAGGTTCCTGCTGGTCGTCTATCAACTCCTTCAATTTTCTAAACTCCTTCAGGAACTTTATCATGCATTCAAGTTTTTATTTTCTTTTCTTTTAAGACTTGGTATTCCCTTTTTTTCTTTAGTACAGTATTATGGTCATAACAAGGCTGATGATGTTAGCTACCTTCACAACACCAACAGCTGGGGATTGACTAATTTTTTCTTACTTTCAGTATTTACTTAATCACTCTTTTATGACCTTATCACTACACTGCTGCTATAATCAACCAACATATGTATTTGTTAATATTTCAGATCACACCGTTAACCCAATTAACTGTTTGGATATTTTGTGTCAACACTGCGGCCAGTAGCCTGATCAGCTGACTGCTACCCTCCCTCACTCACCATTCATTCAAATTTAAATTGTAAAATTCTTGATGCTATCACATTATTCGCACTCTTGAAAGCTATTACACTCTTGTAGGTATGTTCACTGATTCACTCACCTACGATGACCGCTAATAATATCTTAGGACAGCCACTAGAACGCTAAATCCTGGGAGCACTATTTAGCGATACTGCTTCACGTGTGTGTGTGTGTGTACTCACCTAGTTGAGGTTGCGGGGGTCGAGTCCGAGCTCCTGGCTCCGCCTCTTCACTGATCGCTACTAGGTCACTCTCCCTGAGCCGTGAGCTTTATCATACCTCTGCTTAAAGCTATGTATGGATCCTGCCTCCACTACATCGCTTCCCAAACTATTCCACTTACTGACTACTCTGTGGCTGAAGAAATACTTCCTAACATCCCTGTGATTCATGTATGTGTGTGTGTGTGTGTGTGTGTGTACTCACCTAATTGTACTCACCTAATTGTGGTTGCAGAGGTCGAGACTCAGCTCCTGGCCCCGCCTCTTCACTGATCGCTACTGGATCCTCTCTCTCTCTGCTTCCTGAGCTTTGTCATACCTCTTCTTAAAACTATGTATGGTTCCTGCCTCCACTACTTCCTGTGTGTGTGTGTGTGTGTACTCACCTATTTGTGGTTGCAGGGGTCGATTCATAGCTCCTGGCCCCGCCTCTTCACTGATTGCTACTAGGTCCTCTCTCTCCCTGCCCCATGAGCTCTATCATACCTCGCCTTAAAACTATGTATGGTTCCCGCCTCCACTACGTCACTTTCTAGGCTATTCCACGGCCTGACTACTCTATGACTGAAGAAATACTTCCTAACATCCCTTTGATTCATCTGAGTCTTCAACTTCCAATTGTGACCTCTTGTGTCTGTGTCCCATCTCTGGAACATCCCATCTTTGTCCACCTTGTCTATTCTGTGCAGTATTTTATATGTCGTTATCATGTCTCCCCTGACCCTTCTGTCCTCCAGTGTCGTCATGGCCGATTTCCCTTAACCTTTCCTCGTACGACATTCCCTTGAGCTCTGGGACTAGCCTTGTTGCAAACCTTTGTACTTTCTCTAACTTCTTGACGTGCTTGACCAGGTGTGGGTTCCAGACTGGTGCTGCATACTCCAGTATGGGCCTAACATACACAGTGTACAGTGTCTTGAACGATTCCTTATTAAGGTATCGGAAACGCTATTCTCAGGTTTGCCAGGCGCCCGTATGCTGCAGCGGTTATTTGGTTGATGTGTGCCTCCGGTGATGTGCTCGGTGTTATGGTCACCCCAAGGTCTTTCTCCCTGAGTGAGGTCTGTAGTCTTTGTCCACCTATCCTATACTCTGTCTGCGGTCTTCTTTGCCCTCCCCAATCTTCATGTGTGTGTGTGTGTGTGTGTGTGTGTGTGTGTGTGTGTGTGTGTGTGTGTGTGTGTGTGTGTGTGTGTGTGTGTGTGTGTAGTTTGTACACACACACACACACACAAAGGTAATGTAATTAAATATATTTTTCCTCCCCTGTCATTATGAACGCCAGGGGAAGGAGGGGAAGGGGGAAGGGGGAAGGGGGAAGGGGGAAGGGGGAAGGGGGAAGGGGAAGGAGGGGAAGGGGAAGGGGGAAAGGGAGGAGGGGGACGCTGTCCTCTCTTAAGTGACATTTAAACCTAAATAATCCAATTAAAAACACAAAATACTGTTAGATTTTCATTATATTCACGAGGAAGCGCTAAACCCGTAGGGATTATGCAGTCTGTTTAACGGGGAGGTAATTCGGTTTGATCCGAGGAGTGGGAGGAAGGCTAGAAGTCCTTTGACCCAGGTCCCTATACCAGCGTCATGCTACCCCCCCCCCCGGTGCAATGTTTGTATTAACGATAGTAACAGTGGTAGTTGTGGTAGTAGTGGTGGTAGTTGTGGTAGTAACAGTGGTAGTTGTGGTAGTAGTGGTAGTAGCTGTGGTAGTAATAGTGGTAGTTGTGGTAGTAGTGGTAGTAATGGTGGTAGTTGTGGTAGTAACAGTGGTAGTTGTGGTAGTAATGATGGTAGCTGTGGTAGTAATAGTGGTAGTAGTGGTAGTAATGGTGGTAGTTTGTGGTAGTAATAGTGGTAGTTGTGGTAGTAGTGGTAGTAATGGTGGTAGTTGTGGTAGTAATAGTGGTAGTTGTGGTAGTAATGATGGTAGTTGTGGTAGTAGTGGTGGTAGTTGTGGTAGTAGTGGTTAGTAATGGTGGTAGTTGTGGTAGTAACAGTGGTAGTTGTGGTAGTAATGATGGTAGCTGTGGTAGTAATAGTGGTAGTAGTGGTGGTAGTTGTGGTAGTAACAGTGGTAGTTGTGGTAGTAGTGGTGGTAGTTGTGGGAGTAATAGTGGTAGTTGTGGTAGTAATGGTAGTAATGGTGGTAGTTGTGGTAGTAATAGTGGTAGTAATGATGGTAGTTGTGGTGTAGTGGTGGTAGTTGTGGTAGTGGTAGTAATGGTGGTAGTTGTGGTAGTAACAGTGGTAGTTGTGGTAGTAATGATGGTAGCTGTGGTAGTAGTGGTAGTAATGGTGGTAGTTGTGGTAGTAATAGTGGTAGTAGTGGTAGTAATGGTGGTAGTTGTGGTAGTAACAGTGGTAGTTGTGGTAGTAATGGTGGTAGCTGTGGTAGTAATAGTGGTAGTAATGGTGGTAGCTGTGGTAGTAATAGTGGTAGTAGTGGTAGTAATGGTGGTAGTTGTGGTAGTAGTGGTAGTAATGGTGGTAGCTGTGGTAGTAATAGTGGTATCTCGTGGTAGTAGTGGTAGTAATGGTGGTAGTTGTGGTAGTAATGGTGGCAGTTGTGGTAGTAATGGTGGTAGTTGTGGTAATGGTGGTAGTTGTGGTAGTAATGGTAGTATGTGGTAGTAATGGTGGTAGTTGTGGTAGTAATGGCGGTAGTTGTGGTAATGGTGGTAGTTGTGGTAGTAATGGTAGCTGTGGTAGTTATGGTTGGTAGTTGTGGTAGTAATGGTGGTAGTTGTGGTAATGGTGGTAGTTGTGGTAGTAATGGTAGTAGTTGTGGTAGTAATGGTAGTAGTTGTGGTAGTAATGTTGGTAGTTGTGGTAGTAATGGTGGTAGCTGTGGTAGTAATGGTGGTAGTAATGGTGGTAGTTGTGATGTAATGGTAGTTGTAGTAATGGTGGTAGTTGTGGTAGTAATGGTGGTAGTTGTGGTAGTAATGGTGGTAGCTGTGGTAGTAATGGTGGTAGCTGTGGTAATAACGGCGGTAGTTGTGGTAGTAATGGTGGTAGTTGTGGTAGTAATTGTGATAGATGTGATGGGGTGCTTGTAGTGA
Source organism: Cherax quadricarinatus (assembly GCF_026875155.1). Lineage (NCBI taxonomy): Eukaryota > Metazoa > Arthropoda > Malacostraca > Decapoda > Parastacidae > Cherax > Cherax quadricarinatus. The sequence continues at coordinate 3,938 of NW_026509527.1, forward strand.
TGTGGTGGTAGCAATGATGGGGTGGTAGTAGTGATGGGGTGGTAGCAGAGATGGGGTGGGTAGCAGTGATAGGGTGGTAGCAGTGATGGGGTGGTAGCAGTGATGGGGTGGTAGCAGTGATAGGGTGGTAGCAGTGATGGGGTGGTAGCAATGATGGGTGGTAGTAGTGATAGGGTGGTAGCAGTGATGGGGTGGTAGCAGAGATGGGGTGGTAGCAGTGATAGGGTGGTAGCAGTGACGGGGTTGTGGTAGTGATGTGGTTGTGGTAGTGATGGAGTTGGTAGCAGTGATGGAGTGGTAGCAGTGATGGGGTGGTAGCAGTGATGGAGTGGTAGCAGTGATGGGGTGGTAGCAGTGATGGGGTGGTAGCAGTGATGGGGTTGGTAGCAGCTTGATGGAGTGGTAGCAGTGATGGGGTGGTAGCAGTGATGGGGTGGTAGCAGTGATGGAGTGGTAGCAGTGATGGGGTGGTAGCAGTGATGGGGTGGTAGCAGTGATGGGGTGGTAGCAGTGATAGGGTGGTAGCAGTGATGGGGTGGTAGCAGTGATGGGGTGGTAGCAGTGATGGGGTGGTAGCAGTGATGGGGTGGTAGCAGTGATGGAGTGGTAGCAGTGATGGAGTGGTAGCAGTGATGGAGTGGTAGCAGTGATAGGGTGGTAGCAGGGATGGGGTGGTAGCAGTGATGGAGTGGTAGCAGTGATGGAGTGGTAGCAGTGATAGGGTGGTAGCAGTGATAGGGTGGTAGCAGTGACGGGGTTGTGGTAGTGATGTGGTTGTGGTAGTGATGGAGTGGTAGCAGTGATGGAGTGGTAGCAGTGATGGGGTGGTAGCAGTGATGGAGTGGTAGCAGTGATGGAGTGGTAGCAGTGATAGGGTGGTAGCAGGGATGGGGTGGTAGCAGTGATAGGGTGGTAGCAGGGATGGGGTGGTAGCAGTGATGGAGTGGTAGCAGTGATGGAGTGGTAGCAGTGATGGAGTGGTAGCAGTGATAGGGTGGTAGCAGGGATGGGGTGGTAGCAGTGATGGGGGGTGGGTAGCAGTGATGGAGTGGTAGCAGTGATGGAGTGGTAGCAGTGATGGGTGGTAGCAGTGATGGAGTGGTTAGCAGTGATGGAGTGGTAGCAGTGATGGAGTGGTAGCAGTGATGGAGTGGTAGCAGTGATGGAGTGGTAGCAGTGATGGAGTGGTAGCAGTGATGGAGTGGTAGCAGTGATAGGGTGGTAGCAGGGATGGGGTGGTAGCAGTGATAGGGTGGTAGCAGGGATGGGGTGGTAGCAGTGATGGAGTGGTAGCAGTGATGGAGTGGTAGCAGTGATGGAGTGGTAGCAGTGATGGAGTGGTAGCAGTGATGGAGTGGTAGCAGTGATGGAGTGGTAGCAGTGGAGTGGTAGTAGTGATGGAGTGGTAGCAGTGATGGAGTGGTAGCAGTGATAGGGTGGTAGCAGGGATGAGGTGGTAGCAGTGATGGAGTGGTAGCTTAGTTAGCAGTGATAGGTGGTGCGTGTGGGGTTAGCAGTTGATGAGGGTAGTGTGGAGGTGCAGTGATGGTAGTAGTTGTGGTAGCAGTGATGGAGTGGTAGCAGTGATGGAGTGGTAGCAGTGATAGGGTGGTAGTAGTGATGGAGTGTAGCAGTGATGGAGTGGTAGCAGTGATGGGTGGTAGCAGTGATGGGTGGTGTAGCAGTGATGGAGTGGTAGCAGTGATGGAGTGGTAGCAGTGATGGGGTGGTAGCAGTGATGGGGTGGTAGCAGTGATGGAGTAGGTGGTAGCAGTGATGGAGTGGTAGCAGTGATAGGGTGGTAGCAGTGATGGGTGGTAGCAGTGATGGGTGGTAGCAGTGATGGAGTGGTAGCAGTGATGGGTGGTAGCAGTGAGTGGGGTGGGTTAGCAGTGATGGAGTGGTAGCAGTGATGGTGGTAGCAGTGATGGGTGGTAGCAGTGATGGAGTGGTAGCAGGATGGGTGGTAGCAGGATGGGTGTGGTAGCAGTGATGGAGTGGTAGCAGTGATAGGGTGGTGGATAGGCAGGGAATGGGGTGGTAGCATGATGGAGTGTGCAGTGAAGGGGGTAGCAGTGATAGGGTGGTAGCAGGGATGGGGTGGTAGCAGTGATGGAGTGGTAGCAGTGATGGGTGGTAGCAGTGATAGGGTGGTAGCAGTGATGGGTGGTAGCAGTGAGTGGAGTGTATGGGTAGCAGTGATAGGGTGGTAGCAGGGATGGGTGGTAGCAGTGATGGAGTGGTAGCAGTGAGTGGGAGTGGTAGCAGTGATAGGGTGGTAGCAGTGATGGGTGGTAGCAGTGTGAGTGTAGGCATGATAGGGTAAGCAGGGTGAGTGAGGGGTGGTAGAGATAGTGTAGCAGTGATGGGTGGTAGCAGTGATGGAGTGGTAGCAGTGATGGAGTGGTAGCAGTGATGGAGTGGTAGCATGTGGAGTGGTAGTAGTGATGGGTGGGTAGCAGTGATGGGGTGGTAGCAGTGATGGAGTGGTAGCAGTGATGGAGTGGTAGCAGTGATGGAGTGTAGCAGTGATGGGTGGGTAGCAGTGATGGGGTGGTAGCAGTGATGGAGTGGTAGCAGTGATGGGTGGTAGCAGTGATGGAGTGGTAGCAGTGATGGAGTGGTAGCAGTGATGGGTGGTAGCAGTGATGGGGTGGTGCAGTGATGGGTGGTAGCAGTGATGGAGTGGTAGCAGTGATGGAGTGGTAGCCAGTGATGGAGTGGTAGCAGTGATGGGTAAGTGGTTGTGAGTGATGGAGTGGTAGCAGTGATGGAGTGGTAGCAGTGATGGGTGGTAGCAGTGATGGGGTGGTAGCAGTGATGGAGTGGTAGCAGTGATAGGGTGGTAGCAGTGATGGGGTGGTAGCAGTGATGGAGTGGTAGCAGTGATGGAGTGGTAGCAGTGATGGAGTGGTAGCAGTGATGGAGTGGTAGCAGTGATGGGGGTGGTAGCAGTGATGGGGTGGTGCAGTGATGGAGTGGTAGCAGTGATGGAGTGGTAGCAGTGATGGAGTGGTAGCAGTGATGGGGTGGTAGCAGTGAGGGGAGTGTAGTGGGGTGGTTATGGTCAGTGATGGAGTGGTAGCAGTGATGGAGTGGTAGCAGTGATGGGGTGGTAGCAGTGATGGAGTGGTAGCAGTGATGGGGTGGTAGCAGTGATGGAGTGGTAGCAGTGGATGCAGTGATGGGGTGGTAGCAGTGATGGGGGTAGCAGTGATGGAGTGGTAGCAGTGTGAGTGGAGATGGGGTGGTAGCAGTGATGGTGGTAGCAGTGATGGGGTGGTAGCAGTGATGGAGTGGTAGCAGTGATGGAGTGGTAGCAGTAATGGGGTGGTAGCAGTGATGGGGTGGTAGCAGTGATGGGGGGTTATAGTTAAGTACCTGGTAGGTGACTATGGTCAGACAGAGGTGACCCTCAACCAGGCACAGGTGCCAACCACCCCTGGCTCCTACCCAACTACAACCACCATTATCTGGTGGGTGGGTGGGTGGGCTGGTGGGTGGACTGGTAGATGGAACTGTGTGTGTGTGTGTGTGTGTGTGTGTGTGTGTGTGTGTGTGTGTGTGTGTGTGTGTGTGTGTGTGTGTGTGTGTGTGTGTGTGTTGCACGCGCGCGCTCCATAGATAGAGAGAATATCTTCACTGGGTCATGATAACTTCCCTTCCCCAGGATGCCGCCCACTCAAGTCTCCTAACACCACCAGGTCAACAGGAGCAACAGGTGCACAGAAACATGCCCAACGTCACCCCTTGCCCCAGGATCGAACCCGGGTTCTTCTATATAGTCATAGGCAACACATACACACTCTAATCTCAAACAAACTGCTCCTTTCCTTCAATTTCTAAGTCAAAATAAACTAACTTGAAGCAACTGACTTACGACCTATCACCTATCCTCTCCCCCCCATCCATTATCCCATCCACCTCTTTTATCCTCATCCACCCTCCTATCCACCACCTCTATTCACACTCCACACAGTGGTAACACCAGCAGTGTTGCTACACTATTCTATATGATAGTTACACAGTGGTAACACCAGCAGTGTTGCTACACTATTCTATATGATAGTTACACAGTGGTAACACCAGCAGTGTTGCTACACTATTCTATATGATAGTTAACACAGTGGTAACACCAGCAGTGTTGCTACACTATTCTATATGATAGTTACACAGTGGTAACACCAGCAGTGTTGCTACACTATTCTATATGATAGTTACACAGTGGTAACACCAGCAGTGTTGCTACACTATTCTATATGATAGTTACACAGTGGTAACACCAGCAGTGTTGCTACACTATTCTATATGATAGTTACACAGTGGTAACACCAGCAGTGTTGCTACACTATTCTATATGATAGTTACACAGTGGTAACACCGCAGTGTTGCTACACTATTCTATATGATAGTTACACAGTGGTAACACCAGCAGTGTTGCTACACTATTCTATATGATAGTTACACAGTGGGAACACCAGCAGTGTTGCTACACTATTCTATATGATAGTTACACAGTGGTAACACCAGCAGTGTTGCTACACTATTCTATATGATAGTTACACAGTGGTAACACCAGCAGTGTTGCTACACTATTCTATATGATAGTTACACAGTGGTAACACCAGCAGTGTTGCTACACTATTCTATATGATAGTTACACAGTGGTAACACCAGCAGTGTTGCTACACTATTCTATATGATAGTTACACAGTGGTAACATCAGCAGTGTTGCTACACTATTCTATATGATAGTTACACAGTGGTACACCAGCAGTGTTGCTACACTATTCTATATGATAGTTACACAGTGGTAACACCAGCAGTGTTGCTACACTATTCTATATGATAGTTACACAGTGGTAACACCAGCAGTGTGTTGCTACACTATTCTATATGATAGTTACACAGTGGGAAACACCAGCAGTGTTGCTACACTATTCTATATGATAGTTACACAGTGGTAACACCAGCAGTGTGTTGCTACACTATTCTATATGATAGTTACACAGTGGTAACACCAGCAGTGTTGCTACACTATTCTATATGATAGTTACACAGTGGTAACACCAGCAGTGTGTTGCTACACTATTCTATATGATAGTTACACAGTGGTAACACCAGCAGTGTTGCTACACTATTCTATATGATAGTTACACAGTGGTAACACCAGCAGTGTTGCTACACTATTCTTATGATAGTTACACAGTGGTAACACCAGCAGTGTTGCTACACTATTCTATATGATAGTTACACAGTGGTAACACCAGCAGTGTTGCTTACACTATTCTATATGATAGTTTACACAGTGGTAACATCAGCAGTGTTGCTACACTATTCTATATGATAGTTACACAGTGGTAACACCAGCAGTGTTGCTACACTATTCTATATGATAGTTACACAGTGGTAACACCAGCAGTGTGCTACACTATTCTATATGATAGTTACACAGTGGTAAAACCAGCAGTGTTGCTACACTATTCTATATGATAGTTACCAGTGGTAACTCAGCAGTGTTGCTACACTATTCTATATGATAGTTACACAGTGGTAACACCAGCAGTGTTGCTACACTATTCTATATGATAGTTACACAGTGGTAACACAGCAGTGTTGCTACACTATTCTATATGATAGTTACACAGTGGTAACACCAGCAGTGTTGCTACACTATTCTATATGATAGTTACACAGTGGTAACACCAGCAGTGTTGCTACACTATTCTATATGATAGTTACACAGTGGTAACATCAGCAGTGTTGCTACACTATTCTATATGATAGTTACACAGTGGTAACACCAGCAGTGTTGCTACACTATTCTATATGATAGTTACACAGTGGTAACACCAGCAGTGTTGCTACACTATTCTATATGATAGTTACACAGTGGTAACATCAGCAGTGTTGCTACACTATTCTATATGATAGTTACACAGTGGTAACACCAGCAGTGTTGCTACACTATTCTATATGATAGTTACACAGTGGGAACACCAGCAGTGTGTTGCTACACTATTCTATATGATAGTTACACAGTGGTAACACAGCAGTGTTGCTACACTATTCTATATGATAGTTACACAGTGGTAACACCAGCAGGTGTTGCTACACTATTCTATATGATAGTTACACAGTGGTAACACCAGCAGTGTTGCTACACTATTCTATATGATAGTTACACAGTGGTAACACAGCAGTGTTGTACACTATTCTATATGATAGTTACACAGTGGTTAACATCAGCAGTGTTGCTACACTATTCTATATGATAGTTACACAGTGGTAACACCAGCAGTGTTGCTACACTATTCTATATGATAGTTACACAGTGGGAACACCAGCATGTTGCTACACTATTCTATATGATAGTTACACAGTGGTAACACCAGCAGTGTTGCTACACTATTCTATATGATAGTTCACAGTGGTAACACCAGCAGTGTTGCTACACTATTCTATATGATAGTTACACAGTGGTAACACCAGCAGTGTTGCTACACTATTCTATATGATAGTTACACAGTGGTAACACCAGCAGTGTTGCTACACTATTCTATATGATAGTTACACAGTGGTAACACCAGCAGTGTTGCTACACTATTCTATATGATAGTTACACAGTGGTAACACAGCAGTGTTGCTACACTATTCTATTTGATAGTTACACAGTGGTAACATCAGCAGTGTTGCTACACTATTCTATATGATAGTTACACAGTGGTAACATCAGCAGTGTTGCTACACTATTCTATATGATAGTTACACAGTGGTAACATCAGCAGTGTTGCTACACTATTCTATATGATAGTTACACAGTGGTAACATCAGCAGTGTTGCTACACTATTCTATATGATAGTTACACAGTGGTAACACCAGCAGTGTTGCTACACTATTCTATATGATAGTTACACAGTATACAGATTTCACACACACAACAACGAGTCATGGTACGTAATGATGTATCACAGTGGGCACCTGTGACGAGCGGGGTCCCACAGGGGTCGGTCCTAGGACCAGTGCTATTTTTGGTATATGTGAACAACATGATGGAAGGGTTAGACTCAGAAGTGTCCCTGTTTGCAGACGATGTGAAGTTAATGAGGAGAATTAAATCTGATGAGGACCAGGCAGGACTTCAAAGAGACCTGGACAGACTGGACACCTGGTCCAGCAAATGGCTTCTCGAATTTAATCCTGCCAAATGCAAAGTCATGAAGATAGGGGAAGGGCACAGAAGACCACAGACAGAGTATAGGCTAGGTGGCCAAAGACTGCAAACCTCACTCAAGGAGAAAGATCTTGGGGTGAGTATAACACCGAGCATGTCTCCGGAAGCACACATCAACCAGATAACTGCTGCAGCATATGGGCGCCTGGCAAACCTGAGAACAGCATTCCGATACCTTAGTAAGGAATCGTTCAAGACACTGTACACCGTGTATGTCAGGCCCATACTGGAGTATGCAGCACCTGCTTGGAACCCACACTTGATAAAGCACGTCAAGAAACTAGAGAAAGTACAAAGGTTTGCCACAAGGTTAGTTCCAGAGCTAAGGGGAATGTCCTATGAAGAAAGATTAAGGGAAATCGGCCTGACGACACTGGAGGACAGGAGGGTCAGGGGAGACATGATAACGACATATAAAATACTGCGTGGAATAGACAAGGTGGACAAAGACAGGATGTTCCAGGGAGGGGACACAGAAACAAGAGGCCACAATTGGAAGTTGAAGACACAAATGAGTCAGAGAGATATTAGGAAGTATTTCTTCAGTCATAGAGTTGTAAGGCAGTGGAATAGCCTAGAAAATGACGTAGTGGAGGCAGGAACCATACACAGTTTTAAGACGAGGTTTGATAAAGCTCATGGAGCGGGGAGAGAGGGGCCCAGTAGCAACCGGTGAAGAGGCGGGGCCAGGAGCTAAGACTCGACCCCTGCAACCACAAATAGGTGAGTACAAATAGGTGAGTACACACACACACACACACACACACACACACACACACACACACACACCTAACACACACACACACACACACACACTACACACACACACACACACACACACACACACTACACACACATACACACACATACACACACACACACTACACACACACACACTACACACACACACTACACACACACACACACACACACACACACACAACAAACACACACACACACACACACACACAAACACACACACAGTGGACCTAGTAGCGACCAGCGAAGAGGCGAGGCCAGGAGCTGTGACTCGACCCCTGCGACGACATACATGTGAGAGAGGGGGGGATTTAAATGTGGCGAAGGGGTAGAGATGAGACAGGATTATTTAGGAGGGGAGGAGAGAGAGGGGAGAGGGGATGGGAGGGGAGGAGAGAGAGGGGAGAGGGGATGGGAGGGGAGAGAGAGGGGAGGGGATGGGGGAGGGGAGAGAGGGGAGAGGGAATGGTAGGGGAGAGAGAGGGGAGAGGGGATGGGAGGGGAGAGAGACGGGAGAGGGGATAGGAGGGGAGAGAGGGGAGAGGGGATGGGAGGGGAGAGGGGATGGGAGGGGAGATAAGGGGAAGCAGTGAGGTATTAATATCAATATAACAGATGACTCTTCAAGTATTTTCATCCCCCCTCCCCCTTCCATTCCCCTTCCCCTTCCCCTTCCATTCCCCTCCCCTCCCTCAAGTGCGGTTGTGTTGGAAGGAAAACTTTGAAGCTGCCATAGCACCCTGACAACACCTTGTGTTACCCTGACAACACCTTGTGTTACCTTGACAACACCTTGTGTTACCCTGACAACACCTTGTGTTACCCTGACAACACCTTGTGTTACCCTGACAACACCTTGTGTTACCCTGACAACACCTTGTGTTACCTTGACAACACCTTGTGTTACCTTGACAACACCTTGTGTTACCCTGACAACACCTTGTGTTACCTTGACAACACCTTGTGTTACCTTGACAACACCTTGTGTTACCCTGACAACACCTTGTGTTACCCTGACAACACCTTGTGTTACCTTGACAACACCTTGTGTTACCCTGACAACACCTTGTGTTACCTTGACAACACCTTGTGTTACCCTGACAACACCTTGTGTTACCTTGACAACACCTTGTGTTACCTTGACAACACCTTGTGTTACCTTGACAACACCTTGTGTTACCTGACAACACCTTGTGTTACCTTGACAACACCTTGTGTTACCTTGACAACACCTTGTGTTACCCTGACAACACCTTGTGTTACCTTGACAACACTTGTGTTACCTTGACAACACCTTGTGTTACCCTGACAACACCTTGTGTTACGCTGACAACACCTTGTGTTACCTTGACAACACCTTGTGTTACCCTGACAACACCTTGTGTTACCTTGACAACACCTTGTGTTACCCTGACAACACCTTGTGTTACCTTGACAACACCTTGTGTTTCTTGACAACACCTTGTGTTACCTTGACAACACCTTGTGTTACCTTGACAACACCTTGTGTTACCTTGACAACACCTTGTGTTACCTTGACAACACCTTGTGTTACCCTGGACAACACCTTGTGTTACCCTGGACAACACCTTGTGTTACCCAGACAACACCTTGTGTTACCTTGACAACACCTTGTGTTACCTTGACAACACCTTGTGTTACCCTGACAACACCTTGTGTTACTTGACAACACCTTGTGTTACCCTGACAACACCTTGTGTTACCCTGACAACACCTTGTGTTACCTTTACAACACCTTGTGTTACCCTGACAACACCTT
>NW_026509528.1:0-14787 GCF_026875155.1 Cherax quadricarinatus
CTAAAAAACCCCCTTTTTGAAGAGAAAAATTTAAAAATTTTGTTAATGGTTCACGATTCCATTTTGCTTTCCTTTAGAACCCTTGAAAAAACCTCACAGGACCCGGTGACTTATTTTGCTTCAGTGGGTCTATCTGCTTCACAACCATTTCACTAGTACTGTGATGTTACATAATTTATCTTTTCTGGCCCACTATAAAAATTAATTACCGGAATATTATTAATGTCTTCCTGTGTAAAAACAGAGAGAAAATAATATTTAAAATCGAGCACTTTTCTTTCTCTTTGTCAGTAAGATGCCCATAGTTATTATTAAGGGGACCTATCTTATCTCTGACTTTTGTTCTATATACCGGAAAAAACTTTTTGGGTTAGTTTTAGAATCCCTAGCAACTTTAATTTCATAGTCCCTTTTAGCTTTTTTTATCCCCTTTTTTAATGTCCCCTTAATGTCAATATACTGATTCATAAGATGACCCTCGCCTTTTTTGATACGCCTATAAATTCCTTTCTTATGCCTTAGTAAGATATTTCGCCTTTTATTCATCCATTTTGGGTCATTTCTATTTGATCTAATTTCTTTATAAGGGATAAATGTTCTTTGAGCGCATGAAATTGTGTTCAGAAAACTGTCATATTGATAGCTCTCTTCGTTACCCCAGTCAACAGATGATAAGTGTTCTCTAAGCCCATCGTAATCTGCTAAGCGAAAATCTGGGACTGTTACTGATTATCCCTACTATCATACTTCCATTCAATTCTAAATGTAATTGATTTGGGGTCGCTAGAAACCCAGTTTCCTCTGAAACTTCTAAATTATTAACAAGGGATTCATTGTTTGCCAGAACTAAGTCAAGCAGGTTATTACCCCTTGTAGGTTCTGTCACAAACTGCTTCAAAAAACAATCCTGAACTACTTCTAAGAAGTCGTATGATTCAAAATTTTCCCAGTCAAAAAATTCCAATCAATATGACTAAAGTTAAAGTCTCCTAGAATTACTACATTATCGTGCCTTGTGGCCCTAACAATTTCCTCCCATAGTATCTTCCCGGTCCCTATCAAAATTTTTGGGGGACGGTATATCACACCTAAATTAATTTTTCATGCCCCTCTGAAATTCTATCCAAACAGACTCTGTAAAGTGTTACTTCAGACTAATACCCGTTTTAGTGCAACAGTTCAAGCGATCTCGGACATACAATGCCACCCCACCCCCCTTCCCGATACTTCTATCTTTCTTGGAACAATTTGAAACCCGGAATGTGACATTCCTGCAGGCATGTCCCGACTTTTTGAATTAAACCACGTCTCAGTAATGGCAAATACATCTGTTTTCCTGCACTAGCAACTAGTCCAACTCGTCCATCTTATTCCTAGCACTGCGACTATTTTGTAATATATACTTAAGACCCTCCTTTCTCTTTATCATTCCTGCTCCTTTTCTGTTATTCCACTAAACCTATTACCCGTCCTTGTCAATTAGTGCCACTGGCTTTCCGATATCCACCTCATTTTGCCCCATTACTAGTTCTCCTATACTCATATTACTACCCTGAGACTTCACAGTTTTCCCCCTCAAAACCCATACCACTAACTATTCCTAGTTTAAAGACCCAACAGCTTTCCCCCCACTGCGTTGGCCAGTGCTCCCACCCCACACCTAGATAAGTGAACCCCATCCCTGGCATACATGTCATTTCTGCCATAGAAGAGGTCCCAGTTGTCAATGAATGTTACCGCATTTTTTACAGTATTTGTCCAGCCAGCAATTGAAAACCAATTGCTCTGGACAACCATTCATTTTCCAACTCCTTCCTTGCAAAATGCACTATGACGGGTTTTTCCCACCCTTCCTCCTAATTATCCATAATTGCTGACCTAACCTGTAACAGTCCTCACTCCTACGTCGCCAACTCGTTGGCCCATCCAGACAGAAGTTTTTTTAATAGGATTGCTCCCATTACTCTCATGAGTCATCCGGGAGGGCAACAAAAATCCTTCATCCTGCCCAAGGAAAACACACTCTCGGGCTCCTACTCCTATCCTTAAAGCAGAATACCTTCCATTTACCTAATCGGCTATCCCAACAACAACAATGTTTTACCTTCCTTTGCGTCGTCCGTCGTGATGCCCAAAGTATCGACTCAAATTCGCCAGGTAGCATTAACACCATTTGTAAATTCGTCAAGACGTTCCGATGGCCCTTCGTTGGGGTTTCTAGGGATGTCTCACTCACGTCTGCCAATGCTTCTTTGGTGCTCGTTGTGGCATTCCCCGTAGAACACTCCCCATTCGTCGGGTAGCACCAGAATGGGTTTGGGAAATTTCCACGGTAGTCTCTGGTTTCTCTGTGTTTCTGCCTCTCCAACCGTTTCCCTTTATCTTCAGCTTGGTTCCAGTTGCCCGGCCACTGACCAAGCTCCCCTCTTAACCTGGGGGCTCACAACAGGAGGATTACTACGAATCCCCTTGTTCCCCCTCCGTTAATCGCGGTATTTTAAAACCATTTATTTTCCCTGAAGCTGCTATTGATGAAGCTACTGCTGATGAAATTTCTAGTGATGAAGCTGCTACTGATGCACTGCTGCTGATAAAGCAGCCCACTGATGAAGCAACTGCTGTTGAAGCTGCAAGGGATGAAGCTACTACTGATGAAGCTGCTGCTGATGAGCTACTTTGGGATGAAGCTGCTTCTGAAGCTGCTAGTGATAAACTACTGCTGATGAAGCTACTAAGGTTGAAGCTGCTACTGATGAAACTGCTAGTGATGAATCTGCTGCTGATGAAGCTGCTGCTGATGAAGCTGCTACTGATGAAGCTGCTACTGATGAAGCTGCGATCGATGAAGCTATTCCTAAACATTTTGCTGCATCTGTTGTTACATTTCTAGTATTGACTTCCGATGTAGCTGTTGACACAAGGTGTGATGCAGCTGTTGTTTCAAGCTCAGGTGTAGCCGTTGATACAAGGTGTGATGCAGCTGTTAATGTTCAGGAATAGATGGTGAAACAGACCTGTTAAACAGGTAGTTATAAGCACGCGTTTAGCATTAATAGAAATGCTATGGACAAGTTCAAGTCACTTACTTGTAGTATACCTGGTGGTGGAGCAGGGTCTGATCAACCAGGCTGTTACTGCTAGCTGCACGCAAACTGACGTACGAACCACAACCCCGACACGTCAAGTACTGATTTAGGTCTCTGTCCACAGCCTTGACGACAGCCAGAGGTCTGGTTGGTAATCCCTCTTATGTATGCTAGGAGGCAGTTAAAGAGTCTTATGCCCCCTGATACTTATTGTGTTGTCTCTCAGTGTACTCGTTTCGTCCGCTCTTTTCACTGGGGAAATGTTGCATCTCCTACCGAGTTTTTTGCTTTCAAAGGGAGTGATTTTCGAGTGGAAATTTGATACTAATCCCTCTATGATTTTCCAAGGGTATATTATAAGAACATAAGAATGTAGGAACACTGCAGAAGGCCTACTGGCCCATGCGAGGCAGGTCCTTATCAAAACGACCTCTACCTAAAGCTATCCAGGAAATAACTCCCGTACCCAATGACACCAATCAAAACCCAGCCCCTCCCACTCATATATTTGTCCATCTCTTCTTAAAGCTACCAAGGTCCTAGCCTCTATCACCCCACTGGGAAGTCTGTTCCACGCATCTACAACTCTGTGTAAAGTAAAAGGACACAAGTGCAACTAATGTGACATTTATTGTGGCAACGTTCGCTCTCCAGGAGCTTTATCAAGCCATTACAAACAATGTTGTGTACGAATGGTATATAATACCGACAAGATGAGAATAAGACACATGTGCAACATCTGGGTATCTTTATTGTAGACGTTTCGCCATCCAGTGGCTTTATCAATACAAATTCTAGGACATAACTTGAAGACAGTAGAACTATGTACAGAAGATGAGGTAATCAGTCCCTCAACCTAGGAGTAGGTGCGAAGAGCACCATAGTCGTGGAGATTCTGAAGCAGAAGAAAGGATCCTGGCGCTTATATAGTAACGTCAGGTGTAGCAGACGAGGGCATATTCACTGTAGGCGGGATTCCCCAGTGTAAGTAGGTCCTTCCCAAAGAGATGGGTTAGTTGTAGTAGTAGTTGTCGTAGTCGTGAAGGTTATGTACATGTCCTCAGAATTAAGATTCCATGATGTTGCAGTGTCTGACAAGTTGTGTACGAATGGTATATAATACCGACAAGATGAGAATAAGACACATGTGCAACATCTGGGTATCTTTATTGTAGACGTTTCGCCATCCAGTGGCTTTATCAATACAAATTCTAGGACATAACTTGAAGACAGTAGAACTATGGTGCTCTTCGCACCTACTCCTAGGTTGAGGGACTGATTCCCCCTCATCTTCTGTACATAGTGTTCTACTGTCTTCAAGTTATTGTCCTAGAATTTGTATTGATAAAGCCACTGGATGGCGAAACGTCTACAATAAAGATACCCAAATGTTGCACATGTGTCTTATTCTCATTACAAACAATACATGGACACAGAGGGTATATATAGGATCAGAGTGAGGTGAATACTAGTGAGGTACCATTTCGATGTTCACTAGTGGTAGTAGTAGTGGTAGTGACAAAAGTAATACAATATGGTAGAGCAATTAATTCGTACATGAGTAAAAGGATATAAAAGCTATTACTTGGGTAACATAAAAATAGGTTGGACAAATATAGACTGGAATGAGGCAGCTTGTTTCAGTGTTCACTCTCTGTGCTGTGTGTAGTATAACAGGAGAGACTATGTGATGGCAGGGTTTACTGTTTTCAGGAGGATTCTTGCTAAGACTTCGGAGATGGTGAAGCTGCCGTTGTTTTGTTTAATTGTGAACATTAAAATGCGATCAGTGCTGATTCAAGGCACTTGCGTGTGCGGAAATTAGTTTCTTTAATCACTAATTGGGCGTCTCTGAATTTCATGAGATGATTGGTGGAATTTCGGTGTTGTACACAGGCGTTGTTTAAGTTGTCGTTCCTACATGCGTAAATGTGTTCATTGAGGCGGGTGTCGAGGTTTCTTGCCATCACATAGTCTCTCCTGTTATACTACACACAGCACAGAGAGTGAACACTGAAACAAGCTGCCTCATTCCAGTCTATATTTGTCCAACCTATTTTTATGTTACCCAAGTAATAGCTTTTATATCCTTTTACTCATGTACGAATTAATTGCTCTACCATATTGTATTACTTTTGTCACTACCACTACTACTACCACTAGTGAACATCGAAATGGTACCTCACTAGTATTCACCTCACTCTGATCCTATATATACCTCTCTCGAATTACCCTCTCTTCACTACTTCTACACCTCCCACCAACACCCCTACTGCTACTGCTACGACCACCCCTCCCCCCACTTCCTTACCCACTTCATCCCCTTCCAAAGCTTCCACTTCCTCACAGCTTACCAAAACTTCCACTTCCTCTGCATCCACCTTCGCCCACTCCACCACAACCAAAACCTCATCCATGTCCAACTCCACCTCCTCCAGACAAAATCCACTCAAACCTAAACCTACCCCAACTTCTGACGGACAGACCAAAGAACATAAAAACAGATCCATCTCTTCCTCCCCCTCCAGGAAACGGGTCCGTAGCACCTACAAACACACATCCACTGATGGCACCACTATCACGGGCTTTAATCCAAACTCCTCCCCGACATTAACTTTGCCAAGACGAAACCATTAAATCACGTTTAAGGTGATTCAGTTCAACGTACGTTCTTACTTACAATTAGACACCTACTGGCCGAGCTCCTTGAAGCAGAGAGGCCAGATATTGTTTTGCTAAACAGTACCTGCCTCAAAGCCCCTCAATGTATCCGCCATTATGGTTATACTGCACTACAGTCCCCCTATGATCCCCACGATGGGGTTGCCATCCTTGTCAATTCCAACATAAAACATGAATTTCTCCCAATCCCTTTTATTCACCAACACTGTCTTGCGGTCAGAATACACACCCACCTTGGCCCCTTTATCTTTTCACCACCTGCTCGCCCAAACACTATTCTCAACATACACGACCTCTCCTTAGTCTTCAACTACACCAACACACCAACATACCTACTAGCTGACATGAATGCCAAACACACTGCCTTTCATCACACCAGTAACAACCAACTTGGTCACCAATTACTCAACTTCACTAACCATAACACCTAATTCATCTTGGCCCAGACTTCAATACCTTCTTCAACCACACGGCCAAGGCAAACCAGACATCATTCTGGCAAACCGAGCCAGCTCTCTATTTCAACATTACATCTCACCTGGCCCTATTACAGGCTCTGATCACATCCCAGTCATCTTACACATCTCCTCCAACCCTATCCTCATTCCAACCACACCTTCATTCTCCTACAAGAACGCTGACTGGATGCTTTCAAACAACACATAGACAATATTAACCTCACCTATGCTACAACAACAAACCTATCTCTGACATCGATACTCAACTTGATCTCATCCAGGACACCATTACACAAGCAGCCAACATCGCAATACCAAAGAAAACTCACACCACTCGTTATTCCTTCAAACCATCACTCAGAACAAGAAGACTAATTATCTGCTACCACAACCGCTTCCTCTAAAACACACATAGAATTAATCAAGTCCGATTAGATCTCACTTACCTTAGAAACAACATTTTACACAGCCTAGACCAAGACCACAACAATCACTGGTCACGACTAATACAACAAGCGGACAGGCAGCGTGTTAAAGACACTAAAAGCCTTCTGGAACTTTATCAAAAAAACAGAGGCACTACTCCCACCAACAAATTCAAACACATCACCCACAACAACACACACATCTCAGACCCACAGGCTGCTACCAACATCTTCAAACACATCTGGGAGAACATCTTCCACCCTCACCCACCTCGCCCTAACGTTATTCAACACATTCAGAACATAGAACACTGGAACACTGCACACACACAAGAAACAACACCAGACAGCCACATACATCTAGACACTCTACCTCCTCCCAAGAACTCGACACTCCTTTCACACCAACACAGACATTAAAAACTCTCCTCAGACACCTTCCTCCAAAGCTCCTGGTGCCTCTGGCCTAAACCATATTATCCTGAAACACCTTCCTGACTCTATCATTACTGCCTACACAAACCTCCTCAATGCCTCCCTTGCCTCTGGATACTTCCCTTCCCTCTTCAAAGCTGCTACTGCTATCCTCCTTCCTAAACCCAATAAAGATCACTCTGACCCTAGAAACTACGCCCTATCAGCCTCCTCGAAACTTAGGAAAACTCTTTGAAAAACTCATTAACATCGCCTTCGCAGATACCTGGAACATAATTCCTCTACTTTCAGATGCCAGTTTGGCTTCAGAACACACAGATCCACACAGGATGGCCATTAACATCATTCTCAACTACATCCACATAAACACAAAACAAAGAAACAGACAGCCCTGGTTGCAAAAGACGTTGAAAAAGCTTTTGACACTGTGTGGCACGAGGGGCTCAAGTACAAACTCTGCACTAACTTCAACCTGCCTCTCAATACTCGTAACTAACTCCTCTGCAACTTCCTAGACGGCCGTACCATGAGAATCAAATTCCAAGGCTGTTACTCTGACTACTTCACACTAAATGCTGGAGTACCCAGGGATCTGTCCTTTCCCCTACCCTCTACATTTTATACACTAACGACATTCCAACACCTGTATACCACAACTCCATCACACTAGCCTATGCAGACGACATTACACAACTTATCACTCATGCCAATATAGATACACTCACACACAAAACACAAAATGAGGTTGACAGGATAGCCATCTGGGAACAAAATGGAGGATCAAAACCAATGCAGCAAAATCCAGCATTACGTATTTTAACTACAGGAAACGTGATCCTCCATTACCTGTCGAACTCAGAACAGCTGACACCCGCACTTACTTCCCTATCACACAATCTATCACTGTCCTTGGCGTTAATCTTGACTACCTTCTTCGTTTACACGGACACATTCACTCAAGGCATGCAAAGCTAGTAAGGCCCTTGCGGGCCCTCTACAAGCTGAAACATGCCTCTCAACGCACCAAACTACACCTCTACAAATCCCTAATACGTCCTCTGATAACTTACTCTCCTCTAGCCCTCTCTCTTGCAGCAAAAACAAACTTACTTAAACTGCAGCGTGTCCAGAACAAGGCGCTGCGCTGGGTGCTTGATGTCAGATGGGAGGAATTCGCCACAAGCGAGTCTCTCCATGCCCAGTTAGACGTCCCTGCGCTGAATCTGTACTGGAAGAGGCTCAGTGACAGACAGATAGACAAACTTGAGACACGACATCACTACTGGACCTCTCTCCTTGACGAAGACATTCGCAGACCCACAAACCAACACAACCTTTTCTACTCCTTGCATGATCCTGCTCCTAACCCTACTTACAAATAACCTTGGATCCGCTGACAGGTACCTTCTAAGACAGGTACCATTCTCTGACCCACGTTCGCCTTAGCTTTTTGGGTTAAGACATGACTCAGTTCTGCACTCCTCTCTAGCTCTAAATGTCGCAAGTCCCTTACTCCCAGCTCACCCCACCAGAGTCCCAACAGAAGAACCGGAATTTCTCTTTTCAATATCTGTCCCACGATCGCCTTAGCTGCTGGGTTCAGCACTGGCTCTATTTCTACGACTAAGAACACTCCTCTCCAGTGCTATTCTTCGTCTGTCCCGTCTTCCCCGCTCATCCCATTTGGGATCTTACCTGAACTTTCGTTCGTTCGTTCATGTATTGTTTGTAATGGCTTGATAAAGCTCCTGGAGAGCGAAACGTTGCCACAATAAATGTCACATTAGTTGCACTTGTGTCCTTTTACTTTACATATTGTCGGTAATTCTACCAACTTTATTACAATCTACAACTCTGTTAGAAAACCAGTACCTACCTATGTCCTTTTTAAATCTAAATTTATCCAATTTAAATCCATTATTTCTGGTTCTTACCTGGTTTCGACATCCTCAGTACTTTATTAATATCTCCCTTGTTTATGCCCGTCATTCACTTATACACTTCAGTGATATCTCCCCTCATTCTACGCCTCTCCAGAGAGTGGAGATTTAAGGCTTTAAGTCTATCTTCATACGGGAGGTTCCTTACACAGTAAATCATTTTAGTCATTCTTCTCTGTATGTTCTCTAATGAGTCTATATCCATCCTGTAGTAAGGGGACCAAAACTGAGCAGCATAATCTAAGTGAGGCCTCACTAGTGATGTATACATCTGTAAAATAACTTTTGGACTTCTGTTACTTATACTTCTTGAGATAAATCCAAGTAATCTGTTGGCTTTGTTGCGCACACATAAGAACATAAGAAAGGAGGAACACTGCAGCAGGCCTGTTGGCCCATACTAGGCAGGTCCTTTACAATTCATCCCACTAACAAACATTTGACCAACCCAATTTTCAATGCCACCCAAGAAACAACCTCCGATGTGCAAGTCCCTCTCAAATCCAACCCCTCCCACTCAAGTACTTATCCAACCTAAATTTGAAACTACCCAAAGTCCTAGCCTCAATAACCCAACTAGGTAGACTGTTCCACTCATCAACTACCCTATTTCCAAACCAATACTTTCCTATGTCCTTTCTAAATCTAAACTTATCTAATTTAAATCCATTACTGCGGGTTCTCTCTTGTTAGGTAAGACACATATGCAACAGTTAGGTATCTTTATTATGAAACGTTTCGCCTACACAGTAGGCTTCTTCAGTCAAGTACAGAAAAGTTGATAGAAGCAGAAGATACTTGAAGATGATGTAATCAGTCCATCACCCTTAAAGTTTTGAGGTGGTCAGTCCCTCAGTCTGGAGAAGAGCATTGTTCCATAGTATGAAACAATATGTTTCAATATGTTTCATACTATGGAACAATGCTCTTCTCCAGATTGAGGGACTGACCACCTCAAAACTTTAAGGGTGATGGACTGATTACATCGTCTTCAAGTATCTTCTGCTTCTATCAACTTTCTGTACTCGACTGAAGAAGCCTACTGTGTAGGCGAAACGTTTCGAAATAAAGATTCCTAATGTTTGCATATGTGTCTTACCTAACAACCTGTCGGTATTTTATACCATTTTAATGTTCACACTCGTTAATTGCTGACTAAGCTCCATCTTGCATTCGTTAAGTACCCTGGAAAACAACCTCATTCGGTCCCGGGGACTTATTTGCTCAGTTTGTCTATCTGTTTAATAACCATGTCCCTCGTGACAGTAATATTAGGTAATTTAAATTCATCAGGAACTAAGTAATGTTAATTACGGAATTTTCATTTACATTTTCCCTGTGTAAAAACTGAAAAAAAATTAGTCTTTAAATAAGGAACACATTTCCAGTTCGTTATCCGTCAGCTGTCCTTTCCCCAATTTTTCCCGAGGTCCTACTTTTTCCTTCACCTTCGTCCTATACACTTGAAAGCCCCCTTTGGATTAGTCTTTGATTCACTAGAAACTCTAATTTCATAGTCCCGTTTAGCCTTTCTAATCCCCTTTTTTACTTCTCTTTTAAGCTGACATATTGGTCAGTAAGTTAACCTCTCCTCTTCTGATGCGCCTATAAATTCCCCCCCTTTCCCCTTTTCCTGACAGGATTGTAGATGAAGGGTTCAAGGAACCGACACGTTGTTAAATTAGACACGACCTACTTCAACAATGGACAAATGTGACACCACCACGACGCTGGCACCTCTCCTGCCAAAAACGGTTTATAAGCTGCTTCTCCTCTCATATGCCGAAATTCTATTCAAGATTGATGGACTGACCACATCGACTCAAGGTTGAGGGACTGATTACCTCATTCTCCTCTGTTCTTCAAGTTTATCCTTTGTATGGACTGATGAAGCCACTGTGTGGCGAAACGTTTCCTCAATAAAGATACCCAAGAGTTGCACCTGTGTCTAATTTAACAACGTGTCGGTTCTTTGAACCATTCATCTACAACCATATCAAAGGGTAGTTGAAATTTCCCTTCAATGAAGTTCATATTGTTTTGAGTGGCCTGTTGAAGATTGGTTGATGGGTTAGTATTATCCCTCCTCAAGAATTTTCTATTATTACACATACATTTTTTACATTGCACCAAAGTGGTTGGGCCACTTACCTTTTATATCCTACCTCACTCTCCCTCCCACCCTTGTCGAATATTTCTATCCTTACCCATCCTTCTTCCTTAACCACCATACCAAAGACTCTGGCCCATAAGAATTGATTTGAATTGATGTCCGCTTGGAGTCTGATGCTGTCTTCGATGGAGGATGTCATGGCAGTTCGGGTGTCATCAGCAAAGGAAGAAAACGGAGCAATGCTTACATCTCTGTCTATGTCAGATATGAGGATGAGGAATAGGATGGGCGCGAGTACTGTCCCTTTGGGGGAACACAGTTTTTCCCACTGTAGCTGCCTCGGACTTTACTCGCATACTATTGCTCTTTGTGTTATTTTTGTTAGGAAGTTACAGATCCATATACCAATTTTTCCCGTTATTCCTTTATCACTCATTTTGTGCGCTGTTACAGTGGTCACACTTTTTTTAAGGCTTTTGCAAAGTCGTGTATACTACATCTGCATTTTGTTTATCCCCTATAGCATCCAGGACCTTGTCAAAGTGTCCCAGTACTGAGACAGGCAGGGGCGACTCACTTTAATCTCGATTTGCCCCTGGGCTGTGTAATTGATGGGTATCTTAGCTGGCTGGCTATCTTGCTTTTTAGAACCCTTTCAAAATTTCTTTATGATATGTGATGTCGTGCTATGGGTCTGTAGTTCTTTGCAATTGCTTTACTGGCACCTTTGAAGAGTGGGGGTGTGTCCCGTTGTTTTCAGTGAATGTAAAGATGACCCCTGTGTCCATGCTCCCTCTCCATAAAAATGCGAGGCACGTTACTGGGACTTCTTGCAGTTCTTGATGAGCAAGGAGTTCCATGAGTCTGGGCCTGGGGCAGAGTGCATGGCTTGTAATTAATTGCCTTTTTCAAAGTTTCTGATGTTAGGATAATATCAGAGATTTTTGAGGATAACCAGATTTTGAGTCTTGTTCAAAAAGAAAATTTATTAAAATTTTCAAACCCTTCCTGGGCAACGGCTCGGCTGAACACTGTGTATGTCCCTCTCGCCTAAGCAGGGGCCCAAACTTAATGCTGTTTTTTCCTTAGATTTTGGGATAAGAAAGTTTTTTTTAATTTCGTTTATGGCTTTTAGTTTTTCCTGAATTCTTGTCGCCTGTAAGATTCCTTCAGCTTTAAATTTGATATTTGCTTTTTATTGACCAGTGCCTCCCTTCGTACTTTAAGATATATTGGCCCCTCTCAGCAGCTCTGTGATTCTTTGCCTTTGCTGTATAGGGAGCGTCTCTATTTTTCTAGTTTACAGCTTCTCTTTCTTTTTTTTAATGGACTGGGCTTGAGCAGACTTAGAGTTAATTTTTTCTAGGCATAGGTTTGGAACCGTGTTGTTTAGGATATCTTCCCAGCTTTTTTCATTTAGGATATGGTTAACTTGTTCCCATTGTATGTTTCTTTGTATTGAAGTTGAATTTTGTGACTCCACCCTCATGACTGACCACATTTTGCTGGTCAGGATTTCCGTGCATACATGTCTGTACCTCTATTATGTTGTGATCTGAGTGTATTGTCTTTGTACGGTTATATTAAAGCATTTAGATCGTCAGTGTTAGTAAAGGTGAGGTCCAGCATTGTTTCAGTCCTGCAGATTGGTTTAAGGTGAATTTGGTGCAGAGATTTAATAACTCGTGTGTGTGTGAATTTTTACCTGAGCTGCCTCCTGGGGTGATCTTTGCTAAAATATTATTTGCTACACTCCTCCATTTTAGGTGTCTCAAGATGAAATCCCACACTAGCAAGATGTTTGAGGCAGGAGTTGGGAGATTTTCCAGACAGTGGTTCTGAACAAATGATCGACTCTGTGACGTACAAGCCTGTTTAGTCTGTCACATCTGAATAGTTTATAACCTGGGATCCATAATTCGTTGTCAAAATGATCCTTTATGTGGGTCTCTGTGAAAGCTGCAAACATTGCTTTTGATTCATTGAGCAGTCCCTTGATGTAAGGAATGTTGTCTGTTGACGGCTTTAGACCCAGTATGTTTGCAAAGACAAATGCAGTTATAATGATGGAATTTAGGGAGGCTTTACTTGCTGGCTATAATATCTGTTGTTCTGGAGTGGAGGTCAATGCCGTGCCTCTGTTCCAGAAGTGTTACCAGTTGGTGTAAGATTACTATAATTTCTTGCCGGTCTTTTTTCCTTCCTGGCACTAAAAAACATCCTTCTCTGGAGAGGTTATGGCTCCACTCTTTTGTTTCCCATAGTCTGGCTGGTCTATGTCTTCTTGTCCCCTTTAGATGAATTGTCTGACAGGATACGTCGTAGCATTTTCTTTCCTGGAGTGACGAGTGACACATTTCGGGGTGAAATAAGTTACATGAACAGGAGTTGCACCCTCCTATTGTCATGTGGGTGCTGCATTTTTTGTGATGATCAAAGGTGCATGCCCCACCTGTTTTACCAGATATACCATGCCTGCACTTGCCCAAGGCATAGAATTTGCATTGGCTGGAATTTTGTTTGCTAGGATTATTAGTGGCTACGTTCACTGCCCGTGCATTTTTTTCTGTTTCCCCCTCTGCTTACCGCCCCTGTATGGACATCAGTGCTTCCACCAGGTTTTACTGGTAATGAGTCAACGCTGTTCCTTGAGGCATCATCCCGTTTTGTTCTTTCTCCAGCAGTATCGCTATTTTGTACTTAAGTTCTAAGAAATCTTTAATGTCGATACGTCTCGCCTGAGTCGTAGGCTTCGTCAATCAAAAACTGAAATGAGTTACAACCCCAGAGCCAGTAGAGTCTGTTCCACTCAATGGAATGGAACTCTACTCGAGGGTGAGGTACAGACAACCACAAAAATAAGTTTTTCAGGTAGAAATGGACTAATTGCATCATCTCTATATCTTTACTGCTTCTACTGCTTCCTTGGTTTTAACATAAGAACATAAAAAAGAAGGAACACTGCAGAAGGCCTACTGGCCCAAGCGAGGCAGGTCCAATACCACTACCGGCTTAAGCCAACGCCTTAACCTAGTCAGGTCAGGTCATATTCACTTAAGGAAGGAGCACAGCATCTATCCTAGTAGCACAAGCTAGTCAGGTCCAACTCACACCCACTCATATACTTATGTAACCTATTTCTGAAACTACACAACGTCTTAGCTTCAATGGCGGTACTCGGGAGTGTTCTAATCATCCATAATTCTGTTACCAAACAAGTGTTTTCTTATATCCTTCCTTAATCAGAAATTGTCCAACTTAAACCCATTGCTGCTAGTCCTGTCTAGGCTACATATTTTTAGCACGCTATTTACATGCCCTTTATTAGAATTTCTCCCCTAATTCTACGCCTTTCTAGAAAGTGCAGATTCAGGGCCCTCAGTCTGTCCTCATAGGGAAGATTTCTGATACATGACATCATCTTTGTCATCCTCCTTCGTACGTTTTCCAGAGCATTTACCGTATATTCATTCTGTAATACAATGACCAGAACTGTGCAGCATAATCTAAAGGAGGCCTAGCCAAATATATAGAGTTGAAGAACAACCTGAGGACTTCTATTATTTATACGTCTTGATATGACGCCAAGGATTCAGTCAGCGAACTTATACATGGAACATCTAGAAGCCGAACGTTTCTCCACCATCA
>NW_026509529.1:0-14751 GCF_026875155.1 Cherax quadricarinatus
CAGGCCCGCCCCCTACCCCCCTTTCCTTCCATAAGACTGTACACTTTTAATCTTTTTTTTTGCTCCATTCTCTCTACTGTCCAAACCACCTCAAAAAACCTTCCTCGGGCCCCCTTTTGACAACATTTTTTGGTAACCCCCCCTCCTCCTAATTCCCAAATACTTTTCTTGCATTAATTCACAACACTTGCCCTCAGACATGACATCTCCACTGCCTCCAGCCTTCTCCTCGCTGCAACATTCATCACCCATGCTCACACCCATGTAAGAGCGTTGGTAAAACTATACTCTCATACATTCCCCTCTTTGCCTCCAAGGACAAAGTTCTTTGTCTCCACAGACTCCTAAGTGCACCACTCACCCTTTTCCCCTCATCAATTCTATGATTCACCCCATCTTTCATAGACCCATCCGCTGACAAGTCCACTCCCAAATATCTTATCTGAATACATTCACCTCCTCCATACTCTCTCCCTCCAATCTGATATCCAATCTTTCATCACCTAATCTTTTTGTTATCCTCATAACCTTACTCTTTCCTGTATTCACTTTTAATTTTCTTCTTTTGCATATCCTACCAAATTCATCCACCAATCTCTGCAACTTCTCTTCAGAATCTCCCAAGAGCACAGTGTCATCAGCAAAGAGCACCTGTGACAACTCCCACTTTGTGTGTGATTCTTTATCTTTTAACTCCACACCTCTTGCCAAGACCCTCGCATTTACTTCTCTTACAACCCCATCCATAAATATATTAAACAACCACGGTGACATCACACATCCTTGCTTACTTTTACTGGGAAATAATTTCCCTCTTTCCTACATACTCTAACTTGAGCCTCACTATCCTCGTAAAAACTCTTCACTGCTTTCAGTAACCTACCTCCTACACCATACACCTGCAACATCTGCCACATTGCCCCCCTATCCACCCTGTCATACGCCTTTTCCAAATCCATAAATGCCACAAAGACCTCTTTAGCCTTATCTAAATACTGTTCACTTACATGTTTCACTGTAAACACCTGGTCCACACACCCCCTACCTTTCCTAAAGCCTCCTTGTTCATCTGCTATCCTATTCTCCGTTTTACTCTTAATTCTTTCAATAATAACTCTACCATACACTTTACCAGGTATACTCAACAGACTTATCCCCCTATAATTTTTGCACTCTCTTTTGGTCCCTTTGCCTTTATACAAAGGAACTATGCATGCTCTCTGCGAATCCCTAGGTACCTTACCCTCTTCCATACATTTATTAAATAATTGCACTAACCACAGTTACTAAAAACAACAGACATAGCCCCACTCCACAAAGGGGGCAGTAAAGCAACAGCAAAGAACTACAGACCAATAGCACTAACATCCCATATCATAAAAATCTTTGAAAGGGTCCTAAGAAGCAAGATCACCACGCATCTAGAAACCCATCAGTTACACAACCCAGGGCAACATGGGTTTAGAACAGGTCGCTCCTGTCTGTCTCAACTATTGGACCACTACGACAAGGTCCTAAATGCACTAGAAGACAAAAAGAATGCAGATGTAATATATACAGACTTTGCAAAAGCCTTCGACAAGTGTGACCATGGCGTAATAGCGCACAAAATGCGTGCTAAAGGAATAACAGGAAAAGTCGGTCGATGGATCTATAATTTCCTCACTAACAGAACACAGAGAGTAGTCGTCAACAGAGTAAAGTCCGAGGCAGCTACGGTGAAAAGCTCTGTTCCACAAGGCACAGTACTCGCTCCATCTTGTTCCTCATCCTTATATCCGACATAGACAAGGATGTCAGCCACAGCACCGTGTCTTCCTTTGCAGATGACACCCGAATCTGCATGACAGTGTCTTCCATTGCAGACACTGCAAAGCTCCAGGCAGACATCAACCAAATCTTTCAGTGGGCTGCAGAAAACAATATGAAGTTCAACGATGAGAAATTTCAATTACTCAGATATGGTAAACATGAGGAAATTAAATCTTCATCAGAGTACAAACAAATTCTGGCCCAAATAGAGCGAAACACCACGTCAAGAACTGGGAGTGATCATGTCGGAGGTCTACCTTCAAGGACCATTACATTGTATCAATCTCATCTGCTAGAAAAATGACAGATGGATTTATGAGAACCTTCAAAAACTAGGGAGGCCATGCCATGATGACACTCTTCAGGTCACTTGTGCTATCTAGGCTGAATATTGCTGCACACTATAACGCACCTTTCAAGGGCAGGTGAAAATTGCCGACCTAGAAAAATGTACAGAGAATTTCACGGCGCGCATAACGGAGAATAATAACACCTCAATTATGGGGAGCGCTTGAGGGTTCACTAAACCTGTATTTCCCTGGAACGCAGGAGGGAGAGATACATGTTATATACACCTGGAAAATCTAGAGGGACTAGTACCGAAATTGCACTCGAAAATCACTCACTACGAAAGCAAAAGACTGGCAGACGATGCACATCCCCCCCAATCGAAAAGCAGGGGTGTAACTAAGCACGTTAAGACAAGACCATACAATAAGTGTCAGGGGGCCCGAGGGACTGTTCAACTGCCTCCCAGAACACATAAAGGGGGTTCCAACAGGACCCTGGCAGTCTTCAAGCTGGCACTGGACAAGCACCTAAAGTCAGTTTCGGATCAGCCGGGCTGTGGCTCGTTATGTTGTGTTTGCGTGCAGGACAGCAGCAAACAGACCTGGTTGATCGGCTTGTGATCCACCAGGAGGTCCTGGTCTCAGACCGGGCCGCGTGGGCAGTTGACCCCGGAACCTCTCTCCAGGTATATCCAGTAAAACTCCAAAACTATATCCCACCTGCTTTTAACATTTATCTTTATCCATCAACCCGGCTGCTTCCCCTTTCATTTTACTACTACCTCACGAACTTCCCCCACACTCACAACTGGCTCTTCCTCACTCCTACAAGATGTTATTCCTCTTGCCCTATACCTCGAACTCACAGTTCCCTAACTTATCAACATTTAAAAAACAATTCTTCAAAATATTCCTCCATCTGCCCATATTAACTCTCCATGTAATATCTCTCCCTTCCTATTTTTAACTGACAAATCCATTTGTTCTCTAGGCTTTCTTAATTGTTACTCTCCCCCCCCTCCAAACTTTTTCTTATTTACAACAAAAATTTGTTGCTAAACATTCACCCATTTCTCTCATTTGCTCTCATTTTACATTGCTTCACACTCTTCTTAACCTCTCTTTTTTCTCATATACTCTTCCTCCTTGCATCACTTCTACTTTGAAAATTCTCATATGTAAACTTTTTACTCCCTTACTCTCTTTTTACATCATAATTCCACCAATCGCTCCTCTTCCCTCCCGCACCCACTTTTGTGGCAACCACAAACTGATCTGCTGAACACTCTAACACTATATCTCATTACACAACATACATACATACATTTATATATATCATTCTATAATATATATATTATATATATATATATATTAATATATATAATATATATATATATATTTATATGTTGTAGTATGATATATGCATATATCGTGTGTATAGGTCTGAGTAAAGCTCATACCTCTACAAACACAATTGTCTTCAAAAAATTTGTTATGCCATGAAATAAGGAAAGATTCCTAGATTTCACCTTATGAAACAAAGGGAAATGCGATAATAATTAGGGACAAGGTTGATTTTAGTGGAAAAAATTATACTTTATTAGAAGACGGGGAAGTTATGGATGCCCTTAGAGTTTCCGTGACGCTACTCGGGCAGTCTGTTACACCTTCGTTGGTCAAACCAGTGTTTTTTTGCTAT
This sequence comes from Cherax quadricarinatus, assembly GCF_026875155.1. Lineage (NCBI taxonomy): Eukaryota > Metazoa > Arthropoda > Malacostraca > Decapoda > Parastacidae > Cherax > Cherax quadricarinatus. The sequence goes on from NW_026509529.1 coordinate 3,802, forward strand.
GTCCTCCCTGGCTGTTTACTTCCGCATAGACCTCTGTTCGTTACTTACAACTCTCTCGTTTTTCTGTCATTTCGGTTCTTTGTTGCTCGTACGTTTCCCCCAGCTCATGTTTGACACTCTCTCAGCTCTTTCCATTTCTACTTACGGTACATTTTTTCTCCCTCACTAATGGTCTCTTCCCACTCTCCAGCATCTCTTGCTTCTCTCCTCCCTTTCTATCCTCCTAACATCAACCTACATCCTCATATAATTGTACCCCATTTCTTTCCTATTCATTCTCCTTTCTGCAACCCATGCCCTTCCCCACCATGCCTACTCTGTCCTCCCATCTTTCCTTACCCCTTTTATGATTTCCCTGCCCTCCGTCAGTAGTCCTTCCCCATCCCTGCCCCCTCTCCATTACTCTTGACAGTTCCCATTAACCCCAGCCTCTCTCCTATCTCTTACTCTCCCTCCAGCCTTCCTATCCAGACGCTCTCCCTGTGCCCGGCCCCTCCCTCCATCATCACCGGTCCCACAGATCCTCCCATCTGCCCACTCCCATCAAACGTTTACCCTCTATCCCTTCCTGGGGATAGGGGTTATCCTAAGGTAATTAGCATGCTAGTGTTCTGATTATTGTACTCATGTGGACCTTTGATAAGTAAACTTACCTACCCTTCCTCTATCCCTAGACTTTCCAGCCTATCCGTCTCCTCCTCCCTTCCTCCTTCCCACCTAATCACGACCCCTACCTCATACCCTGGCTCTCCATCTGTGGCCCGGCCCCATTCTACTGCCATTTCCTTCCCATAGGGCGTCGAGTCTCACAGTTACTGAAGCAAGCCAAGGTCAAGCAAGCCAGCTCCACATTATCATGAACGTCCAAATGCAGGAATGCTGTACAGGTTGAAGTGCGGTGGAGAGGGGGAGAGAGAGGAGGTGAGAGAGTGAGAGAGAAGACGAGAGAGAGAGAGGTGAGAGAGAGTGAGAGAGAGGAGAGAGAGGAGAGAGAGAGAGTAGAGAGAGAGAGAGAGAGAAGAGAGAGAGAGAGAGAGAGAGTCCATTTATTTCATATTTATATCTGGGTTAGCTAAGTTAATTTAAACTACTTATGATTAATTGTACTTACGTAAACTTTTGCCTAAATGTTCTTACTTATCTTCTATTTATCTTAAAGTTCAAGGGTCAATATGTGGTAGAAAGCCTAGAAGAAAGGTTAGAGGTGGGGCAGGATAGCCTAGAGAAGTCAAAATAGGTGAGAGAGCGAGACCATGTGAAGTCGAGACATGTATTCCTTGTCGTATTGTATAAAATCTGTACAATTCGTGATGCTTGTTGTTGACCATAATGATAGCTGGTAGTGGCAGCAGTAGTGAGGTATAGGTTAAGGAAGGCCAAGAGGGGTAAAGGGGAAGGTGGTAGGGGGAAGAAGAGGGGAGAGTGGTTACAGGTGGTGGTGGAGAGTGTCTTGTGTACCCTGGTATCATGACATATGAAAGAGGATAGAGAGAGAGAGAGATAGAGTGAGAGAGAGAGAGAGAGAGTTGAAAGGGTGATGAGAGAATATTGTTAAAAAGTCTCTTTAAGACTGCACGGTTGGAGAATATTCTCGCCTCCTTCCTTCTCTATCTTCCTCCTTTTCCTCACTGACATATGAGTTGCTCTCACTCTCTCTTCTCTCTCTCTCTCTCTCTATCTCCTCTCTCTCTCTCTCTCTCCTACTCTCTCATCTCTCTCTCTCTCTCTTCTCTCTCTCTCTCTCTCTCTCTCTGTTCTCTCTGTCTGTCTCTCTCTCTCTCTCTCTCTCTCTCTCTCTCTCTCTCTCTCTCTCTCTCTCTCTCTCTCTCTTCTCTCCTATGCTCTTCTCTTCTCTCTCTCTCTCTCTCTCTATCTATCTATCGTCTTCCTTTCCCTTCCTTCCTCGGATTGGTTTGGCTTCAGGGCCAGGACTAACCATTTTGGTAAATCAATCGCTCTCCTCCACCATGAAGCTTCACTCCCCTAGCCATGCATGCATGGCGCGAGATGTTGCTAGCTAGCCTCCTCTCACCGCCCTTAATACATCCGTCTGACTAGAGTCTCAGCCAGTCTTTATAATGATCATATTTTTCCTTTGGTCTTCCACACATGACGCTTGTCTAAGAGTGAGTTTGTCAAAAGCAAAAAATATCCCGCTAGAGATGTATAGGCAAGAATTTCATATGCCCATGTAGTCCCTTTTACAAGGAGTAATAATTTAGGTACGTCGGATTAGGTGACAGTATTTAGTTTCAGGTACACTTAATATACTGTTACATATATTTAGGTGACCACAATTATCTACATAGTATATACGCAAAAACAACCACGAGGGGGGGGGAGTTGAATGGATTCCTCAGCTTTTCGTCTGGTAATCAACAATCATCAGGAGCTTGCAATGCTGCGGAATATGAGTAGGAAGTAATGAGCAGATTGTTCAGGGGAGGGTTTTTTTCCGACTATTTAGCGTGTGCCGTAAGGTACACACACACATGGACGGCACACTGGAAGTAATAAACACAGGTGACTCACAGTGAAGTCAGGGATAATTTTATTTCTTTATCTATAGACCTGGGTCATGAAGTAGAATCCTTAACATAGCGCTAAGAATGGGGTATGGGACAGGGGTTCACGCAGGCAGGAAAGAGTGAACCCAGTAGCCGTGCCAGGGCGGACAGGCGGGTCCAGGAGGCCCAGAACTCAACCCCCTGCGCTCCCAAATAGGCAAGTGACGGAAAAACTGGAAAATAACTTTTATGTCTTCAAGAGAGAGCTGGACAGGATACCTAAAGTCAGCTGCCGGATCAGCAGCTCTGATTCGTACGTTGGATTACGTGCGGCCAGCAGTATACTGCCCTCGTTGATTCAGGCCCTGTGATCCACCGGGAGGTTGGTCGTGGACGGGCCCGCGGGGGCGTTCGTTGGATCCTCGGGGAATGTCCTCCAGTAGTCCCTGAGGATAGTAAGCAAGATGTGAAAAAAACTAGCGATGCATATTCCACTCAAGCTGAAGAACAGGATTAGAGAGCCAAGTACAAGTAAAGTCACTGGTGGTGACACCAACAGTCTGACTGCACAACGACTGGAAAGACGTTCAGTGCCTCTTCGTTCATTATAACAAAAACGTGAAGATAACGTTTTATTGAGAAACCAATACTGGAAAAAGTTTTACCTTTGTAGAGCTTCGCCAAGTGATGACTCTTTTTTAAAAAGCTCTACAGGAGAATTGTTGTCCTAATTTAAGCCGTCTCAAGCGGACTTGTCTTAACAATAGTCAGAGGTACGCCGTCGTAGTCCATAACGAACATTCATAGAAAAGAATCTTCCATAGCAACAAAGTTTACTTTTGGCTACCGTCATTCACATCACACACTTATAAAAATAGACCTTAACATCGCGTCAGGGAATAAAAGATAAAAAAAGTGTATGTTAAGGGAGAGCCATTAAAACGTGTGTCGCACGTCGGTCTAAGTACAGACTGGAAATATACGTGACAAAAATATATATCCTCAATTGGCTTGCTTCAGCCACCCGTTATCAGGCAATTAAGTGGCTTCCTTTGACTGAAAATTTCCACGGCTTACAAATATAGTAACTTCTGGTTGATGAACTGTACTACTCCGTTTGCTTTTACTAAAAGAAGAGACATTACGGAATGGAATCTGGTTCTACCATGGAAAGACTGCTGTGTCGGCAACTTTGACGTCCTTACTTCGGCTTCAAGTTTAGCATTCACGATTACAGCTGTGACACTGTAAGCAGAGAGTGAAGCTCAACAGCACCTATACCAGGAGAGATAGATAGATAGATAGATAGATAGATAGATAGATTAGATTAGAGAGAGAGAGAGAAGAAAGAAGAGGAAGAGAGATGAGAGAGAGAGAGAGAGAGAGAGAGAGAGAGAGAGAGAGAGTCGGGAGAGAGGATGAGAGTGAGAGCAGAGGAGAGAGGAGAAACACCATGGATACTGCCGAGAAAATTCCCATCCTCAGTCAACATTTACTACTACGACTTCGGCTATTTTTTCCAGCAATATTACTACTCATTACATTAGGGTGCGAAAATTATTTTCAACATTATCTCTCAGTGACAGGCAGGATTCGAACCTGCAAACTTGAATGAGAGTACACAATACTTATCCACAACGCAGGACTCCAGGACTGAGAGTATAATGTTTATTAATATGGTAAGTAAAAAAATACCAGACGACGTTTAAAAATTATCCATCTTAGCATGATTTTAAAAGTATTGTTTGCCGTACCATTGTTCCAACTAATTCACACATTGCTTTCGTGAATTAATATCAGTCAAACCAACCCGTCCTACTTAAATAAAAGATTGAGAGAGATCCACGAGATTTTTTTTAATTTGCAAAAACGGTATTTTACGTTATGTTCTAAGTGCGCAGGTGAATGCTCTTGTCAGAGCGTTTGTAGTATGTTGCATTTTGACTTTACGTATGTTGGAATCCAGCATTATGCAAATCAGCTCAAATAATGAACTATTGTCGCGTCCAGCATAAGAAAAACGTAGCTAATTTTTGCTCCCCTCAGTGAAAATTATTATATCGAGGAGATACAGGCAATAGACCCCTGACTGCCTCAAGGGGAAGCTAAAAAGATAACCTAAAGTCAGTGCAGGATCAGTCGGGCTGTGGATCGTTACGTTGGACACTACGTGCAGCAGAACAGTATCAGCTGATTGATCTGGCCTGATCCACGAGGAGGCCTGGTTATGGGTCCTGTCGCGGGGGGCGTTAATCCCGGAAATACCGTCCCAGGTAGGTTGGTAGCTAGCACACTGATGATATACCCATTTTAATTAATTTTGTTTATTAAGTTCAGGGCGCGTTCAGTATCAGTAACAACAGTTATTATTATAATCCTAATAGCTCTTAAACCCAACAAGTATCAATGGAGATGGTCCTTAAGAGAGAGAATTAGAGTGTAATCTCTGGACAGATAAAACGCCAAATTCGGTACATGTATCTATTTTTTTACAGCGAAGCTCCTGCAGGGAAACGTCTCTCTGAAATTCTCATGTTCAGGCTTATTTTTATGGTATATTAAAGTGTATTATACCGACAAGCTGAAAACGTTTGATATTTTAAAAAACAATATTTGTGGGCAACATCTGCGTATCTTTATTTCCTAGACGTTTCGCTAACCAGTGGATTTATCAGTACATAACAGGAAACTGGAGAGGTAGAAAATGGAGGTATTAGTCCCTCAGCCTAGTAGATGCAGGTGTTCGGTCTTGACTGTTGCACAGGTCAGCAAGTACTTGGTTGGGCTGCAGCTTCATCAAGACCACGGTAACTGAACACCTGCTCATAGGTGTTCAATTTTCTACCCCTCTTCTGTCTACAGAATAAAGCTTTATCCAGATATTGCACATGTGTCTGATTCATCATCTTGTTCACCAACCGCCACTTTCCTCAACCCTCACGTCACCTTACATTTCACAACCTCACTCCTAACCTCACCCTCCATCCTCTCCTCTGTAATCACCCTCCTCCTTAAGCCTACTTTCACCGCCCCACAGTCACCCTCCGTCCTGGACTTCTCTTCACCCCCCCACTACCTCAACACCCCAGATCTTCACGCTCACCCTCCACTTCCCCCTCCTCCCCAGCGGAAGTACTGCAAGGTCCTGCTGGGTTTCGTTTCCTGGCACGGAGAAAATATGGATAGTTCCCTTCCCTTGTTGTCGTGATCATAGCAGTAAAACGTACCTGTGTGTTAAGCCGACTTGTGGAACAGCAATCTGGAAAAAAAGAGATTAGGACGATTCCATTTCTGGGAATATTATTCTGTGGTAACGATGCGCATAACTTCTTGGAACGTCGTGTTCTTTTTAAGAAAATTAGTACATGCTGGCAATGTTATAGTCGTGTAAGAAACGCTTCCTAGTACATCGTAAGAATTCCAGTGATGCTGGAAGTGTTACGTGTTAGGTATCGTTACCTAATGACTATCATTCCATAAAAAAATTTTGTGTAAGTCCTCATGGCCTCTTGCTGTTGCTTAATGATAACTCCTTGACATTAGACGATCTATAACAATGTTCTCTTGTGATCCCTAAGGTGTTCACACTCAAACTGTTGACTAATGAGAGACGGTTGCTTGTGAGCAAAACGAGACGTGGCTGTTCGTTCTCACTATGGACCGATATTCCTCTTCTAAGTGCAATATAATGGCTGTTAGTTTCATTATGATAGATGTTTGTTAATCCACTGCGATTGATGCAGTTTCACTCCAATAGTGGCTGTTTCACTCCGATAGATGGCTGTTTCACTACGTTTAATGGGCTGTTTTCACTACGATAATTTTGGGGGGCGGGCTGTTTCACTACGTCAGGTGGCTGCTGATGTACACACATCGTAGCTAAAAGCAGGTTTTCAATAAGTTTACAGCTGTCTCTATCTCACATTAAAAATGTGTTTCGTTGGGTCATTTTACTGTTGTAAATAGAGAGTGATTTGACATTTGATCTCTTGAATTGAATATTGCATCCAAAGAGGATAGTTTATTGTGTACCCAGCTTCCATCCAATGGACGGTAGCGATAAAGCTCATTGTGTTGCCCATATCTATCTGTGCATTAGAAGCGTAATGGCTAGGTTATTGTTGTCCTATATCCATCTTGAACGATCGCGGTTAGTATTTGGTAAGCGGTTAAACTAGCTGATAGGGGGAAAAATCCAAACTTTAAATAAATGTAGAGTATTTATCAAATAAGAACAATGAGTTAAGAACGATTGAAGACATAAACTAGCAAAAGCTAGATGGGCTAAAACTCCTCGCGGCCCCCACAACCGCCCGAATACAGTTCTCCTTCAGGGTACAATATTATGAGAACATTAACAATGAATTATTTTTGTATTTTTGACGACCGAAAGCTACTGCTTTATTGTGCACGCCATATCCATATTGATAATCGGTGGACGTGATACCCAAAAAGGCCTTAGAACTTGGCCATAGAAGGATTAAAGGAGCGTATCTGGGTATATATTTGCAATTTATAATTTATCTCTTACTGATTAGAGCTAGTTGCTTAAAATTCTGGTATTTTCTTATTTTCTATTATAAGGTACATCGAATATGGACATAGGGAACTGTTTACTGGTCTGTATACTTCTAGGTTAGCAATGAAATTATAAATATAATAATGACAAAAACATTAGATAAACATTAGATAATAAGAACACAAGATGTAACATTACTAATCGGTTGTAGTCTTGTGGCCTGTGGGCGACCAGATTTGATTAAGTCGCATAGTGTTGCATCACGAGTGTCCAACTTTGCTTCGCAACTTGGGTGGGTTTCCTAGTGATTGGCTGGGTTGAACTAGGTGCTTGCATAACGAGGGGGCCCCGCTCGTTACACTCTTAGCGTTCAGTTCGTGGTCCGAAGGGCATGGGATTTATGGGTTTGTATGACCATACATCGTAAAAGATATAATGTCTCTTAGAATGGTGATGAATGGTTTTGAAAACCGACAAGTTGAAGAATTGAGACACTTATGCAACACATGGGAATCTTTAATTGAAGGAAAACGTTTGCCACGCAGTGGCTTCATAGTCCAATACAAAGAAGAAATGGGTAAAGCGAGATTAGAATGTATGAGGTAATCAGTCCCTCAACTGGGATTCGATTGTGTTCAGTTCAAAACCATTCATCACATTGTCAGAACTGCAACATCATGGAATCTTGGTTACAAAGACTTAAACGCTTGCCCAAACCTTTGGCGTTGACCTTACTTACATTAGTGGCTGTCCACTAAGGACCCCGCTCATGCTGCTTCAATCATTCTCACCGCAGTTATAAAGCCACCCTCTATGGCCCTATGTACATTACTACACAAAGAGTGATGGGACTGAACACAGCGAATCCAGGTTGAGGGGACTGATTACCTCATACTTCTATCTCTCCTTACCCATATCTACTTTGTTTTGGACTGATTTGAAGCACACCTGTGTGGCGAAACGTTTCTCAATTAAGGATTCCCATGTGTTGCAATAGTGTCTCATTATTCTTAGAATGCCACAAAAATAGCTATATTGCTCTGATGAAACTTGAGACTTGAGCTGAAGAGGATGACCGAAACACAGTGATTATCATGCACCCCCCCATAGAGTCTTCATGGGAGGACGGGTGTTCAATGATTCCTGGTTAGGGGCTCTGATCCAAGGAGTAGTAAAGCAACTTTCCCTTTTTAATTGGAACATACATGATTTATCTCCCATGCCAGGGGCTGTCTGACAGTTATGAAGAAAACATGACAGGAAAAGAAAGAGAGTGATGAGAGAGAGAGAGGAGAGGGGAGGGAGAGGGTAGAGAGAGAGAGAGAGTGAGCAGAGACGGAGAGAGTGAGAGAGAGAAGAGAGAGAGAGAAGAGTGGAGAGAGAGTGAGGAGACGAGAGAGGAGAGTGAGAGAGTGAGGACAGAAAGATAGAGAGTGAAACAAGCGTGGAAACAGTTTTATGCCACAGGCGGGCAGAAAGCAGCAACTTCACTCTGGCTGTTAACCCTTCTCAGAACATCACTCATCTGGTTCCTTTGTACCCTGGATGACTCGTGTATGGAAACACAATTCGTACAGCATATGATGTCAACGAGATAAGTCAGTTGATCAATATGAAAATGCTGGACACTGATGGCTCCAACTTCATTCATGTTCCCTACTTGTATGTTCATTATATAAAAATGCTTTTCAAATGAGTGATGTAGGTAACAGCTCTTAGCATGGCCCAATAAAGTTAGGAATCCTTAACCTGTAATAGCTGTCAATAAGCTAGGGATCCTTAATCTTGTCAAACCCTGTGTATAAAAAATAAAAAAAAAAAAAAAAAAAAAAGAAAAAGAAGAGAGAGTGAAAGAGGGATGAGAGTATAGTGATTGTTTATATTTTATATATATATATATATATATATATATATATATATATATATATATATCTATATATATATATATATATATATTATATATATGGTCACAGACCGGGCCGCGGGGGCGTTTGACCCGGAAACTCTCTCCAGGTAAATCCAGGTATATATATATATTTATATATATATATATATATATATATATTCTATATATATATATATAATATATTATATATATATTATTATGTATTAGTATATTTATTTATATATATATTTTTATCAATTTATATATATACTATATGACATGTTGGTAGACCAGCAACCACCCAGGGAGGTACTACGTCTGCCAAGTGGTGTTAAATTAAAACCTGTAATTTGTTTTACATGATGTTAGGATTGTGGTTGTCTTTTCTCTGTCTCTTTAATATGCAAGATTGTCCTGTACGTCTTGCTACTTCTACTTACACTTTAGATCACACTTACACATACTTGTACAAGATATATATACACACACCCCTCTGGGTTTTCTTTATTTTCTGTTGTCTTGTTTTGTTTATTCTCGTTACTCCATGGGAGAAGTGGAACTGAATTCTCCCTCCGTAAGCCATGCGTGTTGTAAGAGGCGACTAAAATGCCGGGAGCAAGGGGCTAGTAACCCCTTCTCCTGTATAAATTACTAAATGTAAAAAGAGAAACTTCTGTTTTTCTTTTTGGGGCACCCTGCCTCGGTGGGATACAGCCAGTTTGTTGAAAGAAAGAAGAAATATATATACATGTGTGTGTGTGTGTACTCACCTAATTGTACTCACCTAATTGTGATTGTAGGGGTCGATACTCAGCTCCTGGCCCCGCCTCTTCACTGACCGCTACTAGGTCCTCCCTCCCCCTGCTCCATGAGCTTTATCATACCTCGTCTTAAAACTATGTATAGTTCCTGCCTCCACTACATCGCTTGCCAGACTATTCCACTTCCTAACTATTCTATGACTGAAGAAATACTTCCTAACATCCTTTTGATTCATCTGAGTCTTCAGCTTCCAATTGTGGCCCCTTGTTTCTGTGTCCCATCTCTGGAACATCCTGTCTCTGTCCACCTTGTCTATTCCACGCAGTATTTTGTATGTCGTTATCATGTCTCCCTGACCCTCCTGTCCTCCAGTGTTGTCAGACCGATTTCCCCTTTAACCTTTCTTCACAGGACATTCCCCTTAGCTCTGGAACTAGCCTTGTTGCAAACCTTTGCGCTTTCTCTAATTTCTTGACGTGTTTTGACCAGGTGTGGGTTCCAAACTGGTGCTGCATACTCCAGTATGGGCCTGACGTACACAGTGTATAAATTCTTGAACGATTCCTTACTGAGGTACCGGAATGCTATTCTCAGGTTTGCCAAGCCCCCATATGCCGCAGCAGTTTTCTGGTTAATGTGTGCTTCTGGCGATGTACTCGATATTATACTCACTCCTAGGTCTTTCTCCTTGTGTGAGGTTTGCAGCCTTTGGCCTTCTAGCCTATACTCTGGCTGCGGTCTTCTTTGCCCTCCTCCGATCTTCATGACTTTGCATTTGGCAGGGTTTTAAATTCTAGGAGACAGTTTCTGGACCACACATCCAGCCTGTCCAGGTCTCTTAGTAGACCTGTCTGGTCTGCGTCTGATTTAATTCTCCTCATTAACTTCATGTCATCTGCAATATGGGACACTTTTGAGTATATCCCTTCCGTCATGTCGTTCACATATACCAAGAATAGCACTGGTCCCAGGACTGACCCCTGTGGGACCCCCCTCGTCACTGCCGCCCACTGTGATACCTCATCACGGACCATGACTCGCTGTTACTCCCTGTTAGGTATTCTCTGATCCATTGCAGTGCCCTTCTGTTATACGTGCCTGCTCCTCTAGCTTCTGTACTAATCTCTTGTGAGGAACTGTGTCGAATGCTTCTTGTAGTCCAAGAAAATGCAATCAATCCACCCATCCCTCTCATTTCTTACTTCAGTTACCTTGTCATAAAAATCTAGTAGGTTTGTGACACAGGATTTTGTGTGTGTGTACTCACCTAATTGTAC
>NW_026509530.1:0-14614 GCF_026875155.1 Cherax quadricarinatus
AAATGGTCCTACAGTAGTGGTTACACTTCGAAATACCTACCAAATAATAATATAAAAATATTTAGTTATAATAATCATGGGGAAAGATTAAAATATAATACAATAAAAACAAAGAGAGATTTTTGTGATTTATCTGTACCCGATAATAATATAAGTAACCTGTTTATCTAGCTAGTAATAAAGTGGTTCGCGAAATTTTTAAGAACTTTTTTTAACCAGGCCTTTTTTTTTTGTATATAATGAGTGAAGTGGGCGGTAACACCACCTCATAATCGTTGGATTAAAAAAAAGCCCACTGGGGGGGTAAAAACGTTGCAATAAAGGTCACTTATCTGCAAGTTTTTATTTTTCCCTGGTCGGATTTGATCCCATTTATTTCCACACCCCAAACTTCCCCCCCCCTTTTGCCTATGCTCTCATTAGCCCACTATTTTCCCAATGCTTTTCATACTTACCCTAACTGCCTCCTCTTTTGTTTAAAAACCTTCACCCCCTCTCTCTTCCCTGAGTTTCTTTCTCCTTCATCCCCATCTACCTTTTACTCTCGTGTGCTACAACTAAAATGATCTGATCATTGGGCCCCTCTATAAAACTGTACACCCTGAAGTCAAACTCAACATCTTTATCTACCAATACATAATCCAAAAACTGTCTTTTTGGCCTTCATCTATCTTTTATCTTATTTATCCTTTTTCTTAAAATAATTTTCCCTATAACAAAACCCCTTTTTATACAAATTAAATAAAAGGGGCCCCCATTATTTTTTACCCCTGGCCCCCCCAAACTTCCCTCCCACCCCCTCTAAAAGTTTTCCCACTTTGCTTCAGGTCCCCCCCAAAATTACCTTCATTGGTTCAAAGTTCCTATACTTTCACTTAAACATCTCCCAAATCTCTCTCTCTTCTCTACATTCCTCTCTTCTCCAGGTGCAATCCCCCTTATTTAACCCACTTTCGATCAATCTTTCTTTTCCCATAATCCTTAATTTACCTTCTATTCTGTTTCTTTTTAAAACTACCTACCTTTATTTTCCAAATTTTTTAATTTTCTTCTTTTACATATCCACCAAATTATACCCCCCCTTTTGACTTTTCAAATCTCCCAAAAGCACCTTAAACACAAAAGCAACTGGTTTCCCCCATTTTTGTTTAACTTTTTTTTTTTAATACCCCTCCCAAACCTTTGATTATTTCCCTTTTTAAACCCCATCTTTATTTAACAACCAGTACACAACACCCTTGCAACCCCCTTTTTTTCCCGGGGAAATATCTCCTTTCCACAAAACCGGTCCCTACCCTTGTAAAAACTATATGTTTCAGTAACCTACCCCTATTTCCAAATTTGCCTCTGCCCATTCCCCCCTATCCACCCGTCTACCTTTTTTTCCCATAAAACCACAAAACCTTTCCCCTTATCAAAAAATACTTTAATTTTATTTTTTCCGTAAACAGGCAACACCCCCAACCCCCCCAAACCCCCCCCCCCCCCCCCCCCCCACCCCCCCACCCCCCCCTTTCCCCCCCCCTTTTTTTTCCCCTTTCCCTTTATAAAAGGAACTATGCATGCTCTCTCCCAAATCCCTGGTACCTTACCCCTTTTTCCCCATCTTTTTTTAAATAATACCCCAAACCCATTAAAAAAACTTTCCCCTCCTGTTTTTTCATTTCTATCTTTATCCATCAATCCCAGCTGCCTTACCCCCTTTCTTTCTCCCCCAATCCCCGAATTTCCCACACTCACAACGGGCCCTTTTCCCTCACTCCTACAAATGTTTTTCCCCTTCCCCCTTACACGAAAAAAACGCTTCCCATTTCATCAACATTTAACAATTCCTCGAAATATTCCCCCCTTTTCCCCATTCCTCTAACCCCCCTTTTGGGTAATCTCCTCTCCTATTTTTAACTGTCAAGCCCTTTTGTTCCCTAGGCTTCTTAAATTTTTTAATTCATTAAAAATTTTTTTTATTTTCAACAAAATTTTTTTTGATAACATTCACCCACTCTCTCATTTCCCCTTTCTTTTTACATTGTTTCACCACTTTCTTAACCCTCTTTTTCTATCCATATACTCTTCCCCCCCTTTTGTTCCTTTATTTTGTAAAAAGCTTCTCATATGCAACTTTTTCTCCTTTACCACTCCTTTACATCATACCGCCAACGCTCTTTTTCCCCCCAGCAACCATTTTCCTTAAACCCACAAACTTCGCTGAACACCCAACACTACTTTTTTAAAAACCTACCCCATACACTTCGCCCCCAATTTGCCTATGCCTCATTAGCCCTTATCCTCCAAATTTGTTTATATTTTCCCTAATGCCTCCTCTTTTAGTTTATAAACCTTTCACCTCCCTCTTACTGTATTTTCTTTTCCCCTTGTACCCCATTCCTTTTCTCTCAGTGAGTACAACAAAAAAGAACCTCTAGGATATGATAGGACAAAGAGGAATATCGGGTTTATGAGTTTTGGGAAGGCCATAGAAATAGGGAAGACACAGTGGGGCTTGGGTGTCTTTGTTGGGACGTTTCGTACCAGTGGCTGGCTGGAGGCGAAACGTCTACATGGGGATGCCGGGTGTTGGCTGTGTTTAAATTTTTCATCTTGTCGGTATTATATACCATTCTTGTATACACTAATATACACCACGACCTATTCCTCCCTATGTATAGCCGTCCTGCCCCTTCTGGTTAGTGTGACTTTGCAAAGGGCCCCAAAGTCGGACCGAAACGTCGTCGAAGCTTCTTTTTTTAGTGGGGGTTATTTGTGTCCCATTGCCTAGCTCTAACTAGCCATCTATCCTCCATGTTGTTTTATTCTTATCCAAAACCTCCCCCTTTTTGTTTTTACACCTTCACCTCCCCTTTTACTTGTGTTTCTATTTCCTTGTATCCCATCTCCCTTTTCCTCTCCTGAGCTACAACTAAAAAGTGATCTGATAATTTTGGGGCCCCCTCTAAAATTTGTAATCCTAAGTCTACTCAACATCTTTTATCACTAATACTAATCCAACAAACTACGTCATTACCCCCACATCATTTTTGTATACTTATTTATCCTCTTTTTCTTAAAATACTATTACTTTTAACTTAACCCCTTTCTAACAAAGTTCAATCAAAGAGCTCCCATTATCTTTTAAAAACCTGCACCCCAATTTACCTCCCCAAACCCTCTCTAATTTTTATATATTTCAAAAAAAAAAAAAAGGGCCAAAAACCGCCCTGCGGAAGCCACTTGTTACAGCCCCCCCACTCAGATTTAACCCCATTTGCAATCTTTTTTTCCCTATTGGAGCCATGCTCGATCCATGCAACACTTTTCCCCCGTGTCATGGCCCACTTTCTTTAAACAGTCTCTGATGTGGGACTCTCCAACTCCTTACAAAAAACCAAATAAAAAATATCGATTTTTTTTTTCAGATCAAAGGCCTCAAAACCTACTGAAGAAGTTATAAAAATTTGTTAGGCAGGAAAAGGGCCCCCCGATGAACCATGGGAGTATCTTAAGAAATTATGCCCACGGATGGCTTCTTTTTATCGTAAAATAGAGTTAGTAATTTGCCTACAATTAAAGGGTTTGGGGTTATTGGGCAGAAATTTGTCGGTAACGACTTGTCCCCCCCTTTAAAAAGAGGAATTACATTAGCTATCTTCCCATATCAGACACTACACCCTTTTTTAAAAGATAAATTAAAAATTTTTTAGTTAAAGGCTCACGGGTTTATTTTGCATTCCTAAGAACCCTTAAAAAAACCATCACACCGGGGCGATTTATTTTGTTTCAGACGGTTACCGTTTGATAACCCTTTCGTAGTGACTGTAATAATAATAATTTATCTTCTTCAGGCTCACTAAAAAACCTATTATTTGGGGTATTATTAGTGTTTCCTGATGAAAACCGAGAGAAAATAATATTAAAAAATTTAGCACTTTATTTCCTTGTCGTGAGATGCCATAGTTTTTTTTAAGGGGACTCTCTTACCCCCAACTTTTGTTTTTATAAACCCCGGAAAAAAAATTTTGGGTTGTTTTTGAATCCCTACAACTTTAATTTTAACTTCCATATTCAGTGGTCCTTGCGCCAAGTTCCCCCTGAATTTCTGAATTTATTAACAAGGAATTCCCTGTTTTTCAGACCAATTCTAGCAATTATTTCCCTTTTAGGCCCGTCACAAACTGCTTCAAAAACAATCCTGAACTACTTCAAAAAGTCTTAGATTCAAATTCCCAGTCAAAAAATTCCAAACACTCTGACATAAAGTTTTAAAAATCTTCTAGAATTTCAACTTTTCGGCTTTTGGCCCAACAATTTTTTCCCCCAGTGTCTCCTTGGTCTTTGTCCCAAATTTGGGGGGCGGTATATCACGCTTAAATTAAAATTTTCGTTCCCCCCCGAAAATTCTACCCCAAACGACTCAGTATGTTTTTTTTAGACTTTACAGTATGTTTTTCAGACAGAGCCTGTGAATCGATCTTTATGTGATATACACGTTGTTTCTGCGTGGCGCTTATAAAAATGGGTTGTTGGTCAGAATTAAAAAGGGGGAAAATTGAGAAGCTTAATCCCTGCTTGAGGGCCCGTGCGTGTCGGGTGAGAAAAAATCTGGCTTTGAACCAGGCTCCCACTTTTTGGGATTTGTGGCGGAGGGATAAGAGCGCTGCCTGGGAAGCTGCCCGTCCTCAGTGCCAAGAGGGTATTGAATCATTAAACAACACTAGATAAAAAAGAAATCACCAGAGGCACCCCACACCATGTATTCCCGGATCAAGGGGATCACCTAGCTCTAAAGGTGCTTTAATTTTTGTAGGGTTTTGTGGTCCAGTGGGTTAGACGTCAGTTTTTTTTTCACTCACCACGAGGAGGGCCCGAAATAAAAAGGTTCGAATCCCCGGCTAGCGCAGTGTTGTTATTATTCGATACCCTGTTGGGTCACAATATATACTATAATTTTATATATATTATATATATAAATTTTATATATATATAATTATATATATATAATATATGCAATAAGATACGTAAACCAGGGGATTTCAAAGGGTTTATTATCAAGGAACAATCACGTCGTGATTGTTCCTTTAAAGTATAGCACAAAGCGCTTTGGGTTTCCTATTCTTTTACAGTGGTTTTTTTTTGCAATTATATATTTAAATTTTTGTCGTCCGAAGATAAAACTTGTCAATTAGCAAGAACTCATTAAAATTAAGTCCTTTTTTACATTTTCCTAATCTTTTTTAAAAAAAAAATTTTTTTTCATTATGTTAATGTAACAATAATTTTGTACCAAAAGAACTTAGAAAACTTTCCTAACCCTTTTTGTAAAAAACGAGTTTAATTAAATATATTTAGATAAGTTTTCAATAAAAATAATAAAAATTTCAGGAAATATATTTTTTATCGTTAGGTTTAAAAGATTTTTTCGAAATTTTTTGCATACCAAATTTTTCTTTCCCTTTTTTGACAAGAAGAGCGTGCTATTTTAAACCAAAAAAGTAAGTTTTACCTATTCGCACGACACACCACGCAGCCAACACACACACACACGCACCCAAAATTTATATATATATTAATATTTATATATTAATTATATATATTGTTGTGTGTGTGTTGTGTATTGTTGTGACCCGAACGATGGGATTTATCAAAAACAAACGCACTAGCCAAGGAAACCCAGCCCATGCTACTTGGTCTGCCTATGGTGGGCGAAAACACATGACGCCCTTTTCCCCTGGACCATACGATCCTTAAGTTCCCCTGGGTGCCTTTAAGACGTTTTTGGGCCGTGGACAAGGGGTCATGGTTTTCGCCCACCCTGACAGGTCTTTTTATTATTTTAATCAAAAAAAGCTCTAAGCCACAAGGGGTAGACAGCATGAGGGGGCCAAAAACAGCATGGGTTTGAGTCCCTTGCATGCGTGTTGTTATTGATCAATACCACTCGTTCATGGTTCAATAATATATAAATATATATATATATATATATATATAATATATAAAATATAAAATTTTATATATATATAATATATAAATTTTAAATTTCGTGCCGAATAGGCAAAATTCGATCTTTGGGTTAAATAGCAAAGCCACATTTCCATATGGACAAGTGAAAATTTGTATATACAATAATTTCGCCAAAATCATTTTGAACCTAAAGAAAAAAATGTATTTCCCTGGGGTTTGTTTAGTATTAAATCATTGTAAACAAATCTAAAATATATCTAGCTGTGTTAGGCCAAAATAAATTGCGCTTGTTATAATAAGGTTAGGTAAGTTGTTTAATTTCCCTTTTTGGTGCAAAATTATAAATTTTTACATCAACAGTAATGAAAAAATATATCTTTAAGCGTATAAGGGGAAAATTTTAGAAAGGACTTAATTTTAAATGAGTTCTTGCTAATTGACCAGTTTTACATTTTCGGAACGACATATAAAAATATATATATATATATATATATATAGATATATATGGTAGGTAAGACACATAGGCAACAGTTACAATTTATTCCGAAACGTTTCGCCTACACAGTAGGCTTCTTCATCGAATACAGAAAGTAGGCAGGAACAGTAGAGATGTGAAGACGATGTATCATCCACACCCTTGAAGTCGTAGAATTTGAGGTTGTCAGTCCCTCAGCCTGGAGAAGTTCAGTTCCATAGTCAGGAACTATGGAACTATGGAACTAAACTTCTCCAGACCGGGGGCTGACAACCTCAAATTCTACGACTTCAAGGGTGATGGACGGATTACATCGTCTTCACATCTCTACTGTTCCTGCCTACTTTCTATATTCGACTGAAGAAGCCTACTGTGTAGGCGAAACGTTTCGGAATAAAGTTGCCTAACTGTTGCCTATGTGTCTTACCTACCAACCTGTCGGTATTGTATACCATTCTGATGTTCATATTATATATATACATATATAAAATATATAATATATATATAATATATATATATATAATATATATATATATAATATATATATATATATATATATTTTTAATAAAATATAATTTCTTCAGTTTTTGTGTTTTAATATTCTTCATTTTTGCAACACATTCATTTCATTCTCTTTTATCTTCGCTATAAACATTCCTCGTCGTGTCGTGCTGTTTTGGTTTCAGTTTGTCTGAGAATGGAATTTTGTTGATCGATGGAGACGGAATCAACAGTAGTTTTTGATCTCTTGACGCTCACAGTCAATTAAGGCGTCTTCCCTGTATTTGTAAAGTGGGGAGAGAAACCATACCCCCGGCCGGGATTGAGCCCGCGGTCATAGAGTCTATGACCTGACTCTATGACCGCGGGTTCAATCCCGGCCGGGGGTATGGTTTGTTTGCAATCGTGTCTTTTACGATTTCTTGAGTCTGTGGGAGAGAGTTGGGGCTCAGACCTTCTCAAACTATGTGTATGAAGCGTGCACATCTTAATTTTTCAGTGAGTCATGTTAAGTTTTTTTTCTCTTTGTTTATTTGTAGTTTAAGAATAAGTGACACAAGATCGTAGAGGAAGCAATTCGCAACAAGCACACAATTTGAGAGTATTTTATTTAAGAGTGAGAGAAAAGGGGAGAAAACCGAAGACATGTCTGATGAAGAGGTGAGGAGACAGCCAGAAGACAGGTGTGGGTGTGGGTGGGTGTGAGTTAGACCTGACAGTTTGTGCTACTAGGTGGGATGCAGGTTTTTCTCCCCTTAAGAGTTTGTGTCTGACCTCACTAGGTCAAGGCATTGGCTTAACCCGGGTGGGTGAATTGGACCAGCCTCGCAGGTGAGGAGAGGGCCAGAAGACAGGTCTGGTGAAGGGGTGAGGAGAAGGCCAGAAGACGGGTCGGTGAAGAGTTTGAGGAGAAGGCCAGAAAAACAGGTTTTGGTGAAGAGGTGAGGGAAGGCCAGAAGACAGGTCGGGTGAAGAGGTGACGAGAAAGGCCAGAAAACTAGTCAGGTGACGAATGGGAAAACGCCAAGGTCCTTCAAGTCACGTGTTCGGGACAATGTACTACGGGAGTAATGCAAGCATCAACAAAACCGAAACCAAGACAAAAGATGCATTTCAAAGTCTCTTTCTGCCCCTTTTCCCCTACTGTCCTTTTTTCCCTTCATTTTCCCTTATTGCGTTATTGTTCTTTCATTGTTTATCTTTAATCAACTAACCCTCCACTTGGTTTTAATTAATTTTTCTCACATAGCTTCAAATGCTTTCCTCCTTTGCTGCATTGTCATGTTCGTTTTAGCCCATATTCCTACCTTACACTGCTTGTGTTATTCTTGCTGTTGTGGTCAATTCTACATAAGTATTGAGTGGAAGGAAAGAAATAAAATCGGAGCAGATGATTAATTGAAAAGGGGAAAAAGGGGAATCATAAATACGTTCCCGGGAGACGTGTTGAAATATAAAAAAAAAAAGCGGGGAATAAGGGTTAGATGGAAGAATCAGTAACGATTATACTCCGTGACATATACATGATAGAACACTCACGTGACATGATTGAAAAC
Organism: Cherax quadricarinatus; assembly: GCF_026875155.1. Taxonomy (NCBI): domain Eukaryota; kingdom Metazoa; phylum Arthropoda; class Malacostraca; order Decapoda; family Parastacidae; genus Cherax; species Cherax quadricarinatus. The sequence continues at coordinate 8,488 of NW_026509530.1, forward strand.
TCACGTGACATATATCATGATTGAACAATCACGGACATTTATCACGATTGAACACTCATGTGACCAAAATATCATGATTGAACACTCACATACATATATCATGATTCAACACTCACATGACATATTCATGATTCAACACTCACATGACATATATCATGATTGAACACTCATATGACATATATCATGTTTAAAAACACCCACATGACATATATCATGATTGAACAATACACATAACATATATCATGACTGAACACTCACATGACATATATCATGACTGAACACTCACATGACATATCATGAATGAACTCTCAAGTGACATATATAATGACTGAACACTCAAAATGACATTATATCATGACTGAACACTCACGTGACACATATCATGACTGAACACTCACGTGACATGTATCATGACTGAACACTCACGTGACATATGAATGAACACTCACGGGGACATATACATACTGAACACTCACGTGACATATGACTGAACACTCACGGGGCATATGACTGAACACTCACGTGGACATATATCATGACTGAACACTCACATGACATATATCATGACTGAACACTCACGTGACATATCATAACTGAACACCCCACGTGACATATATCATGACTGAAGACTCACGTGACATATATCATGACCTGAACACTCACGTGACATATATCAGACTGAACACTCACCTGACATATATCATGACTGAATACTCACGTGACATATATCACGACTGAACACTCACGTGCCCAAAATACATGACTGAACACTCACGTGACATATATCATGACTGAACACTCACGTGACATATATCATGACTGAACACTCACGTGACATATATCATGACTGAAACCCACGTGAACATATATCATGACTGAACACTCACGTGACATATATCATGACTGAACACTCACGTGACATAATCATACTGAACACTCACAGACATATAATCATGACTGAACACTCACGTGACATATATCATGACTGAACACTCACGTGACATATATCCATGACTGAACACTCACGTGACATATATCATGACTGAACACTCACGGGGACATATATCATGACTGAACACTCACGTGATATATATCATGACTGAACACTCACGTGACTATATCATGACTGAACACTCACGTACATAATCATGACTGAACACTCACGTGACATATATCATGACTGAACACTCACGTGACATATATCATGACTGAACCTCACGTGACATATATCATGACTGAAACACTCACGTGACATATATCATGACGAACACTCACTTGACATATATCATGCTGAACACTCATGGGACATATATCATGACTGAACACTCACGTGACATATATCATGACTGAAACACCACGTGACTATATCACGACTGAACACTTACGTGACATATATCATGACTGAACACTCACGTGACATAATCATGACTGAACACTCATGTGACATAATCATGACTAAAACACTCACGTGACATATACACGACTGAACACTCACGTGACATATATCATACTGAACACTCACTGACATATATCATGACTGAACATTCACGTGACATATATCATGACTGAACACTCACGTGACATATATCATTACTGAACACTCACGTGACATATAATCATGCCCTGAACACTCACGTGACATATATCATGACTGAACACTCACGTGACATATATCATGACTGAACACTCAAGTGACATATATCATACTGAACACCACGTGACATATATCATGACTGAACACTCACGTGACATATATCATGACTGAACACTCATGTGACATATATCATGACTGAACACCACGTGCCCATATATCATGACTGAACACTCACGTGACAAAATATCACGACTGAACACTTACGTGACATATATCATGACTGAACACTCACGTGACATATATCATGACTGAACACTCATGTGACATATATCATGACTGAACACTCACGTGACATATATCACGACTGAACACTCACGTGACATATATCATGACTGAACACTCCGTGACATATACATGACTGAACATTCACGTACATATATCATGACTGAACACTCACGTAAACATATATCATGACTAAAACACTCACGTGACATATATCATGACTGAACACTCACGTGACATATATCATGACTGAACACTCACGTGACATATATCATGACTGAACACTCACGTGACATATATCATGACGAACACTTCACGTGACATATAATCAGATGAACACTCACGGACATATATCATGACTGAACACTCACGTGACATATATCATGACTGAACAATCACGTGACATATATCATGATTGAACACTCACGTGACATATATCATGACTGAACACTCACGGACATAATATCATGACTGAACACTCAACGTGACATATATCATGACGAACACCCACGTGACATATATCATGACTGAACACTCACTGACATATATCATCTTATACACTCTGAGTTTACACCCACGGGGTACACATCCCCTGAACTTAATTAGTATACTTTGTACACCTACTTGATGATCATATGTACTTACGTGACATATATCATTTGTACAATAAAGTGAGGTACATAATATGTACATTATCGTGGCCTACATCTGTACACACCCACTTGGCGTACACACTCACATATACACGTACATGCTTTCACCGACATGACATATATTGCACACCCAAATGGCGTAACATTTGTTACACTGTAAAACGCATTTTGTTATCATGACGCACAGTGTGTACACCATTTCGTACAATGTGTACACAGAGACGTTCACTATATACAAAGACTACACAAAGCGTGAAATAAGAACTTAACTTTCAGTAAAATGTTTTGCAGCAGTAAAATGGATTTTATTGCTTTTTATCTGTTCTTTTTTTGTTGCCAGAGGCTGTAGCGTCAAGCTAAAAATGTTTATGACATGCAAAATTTGCTGAGTATGAGCAGTGAATCATTACGGTTGTCTGGTTCTGGTGGTTATCAGCTGTTTTGTGGTTCTTGTGGTTATCAGCTGTTGGGGTTCTGGTGGTTAGCAGCTGTTGGTGGGGTTTTTGGTGGTTAGCAGCTGTTGGTGGTTTTGGGTGGTTATCAGCTGTTGGTGGTTCTGGTGGTTATCAGTTCTGGTGGTTCTGGTGGTTAACACTGTTGGTGGTTCTGGGGGTTATCAGCTGTTTGGTGGGTTTTGGTGGGTTTTCAGCTGTTGGTGGTTCTGGTGGGTTTTCACTGTTGGTGGTTCTGTGGTTTCACTGTTTTGTGGTTCTGTGGTTATCAGCTGTTGGTTTGGGTTTTGGTGGGTTTTCACTGTTGGTGGTTCTGGTGGTTAATCAGCTTTGGTGGTTCTGGTGGTTGCAGCTGTTGGTGGTTCTGGTGGTTAGCAGCTGTTTTGGGGGTTCTGGTGGTTTTCACTGTTGTGGTTCTGGTGGTTATCAGTTCTTGGTGGTTCTGGTGGTTATCACTGTTGGTGGTTCTGGTGGTTATCAGCTGTTTGTGGTTCTTTGGTGGGTTTTCAGTTGTGGGGGTTCTGGTGGTTATCAGCTGTTGGTGGTTCTGGTGGTTATCAGCGTTGGTGGGTTTTGGTGGTTATCAGCTGTTGGTGGGTTTTGGTGGTTATCAGCTGTTGGTGGTTCTGGTGGTTAGCAGCTGTTGGTGGTTTGGTGGTTAGCAGCTGTTGGTGGTTCGGTGGTTATCAGCTGTTGGTGGTTCTGTGGTTATCAGTTCTTGGTGGTTCTGGTGGTTATCAGCTGTTGGTGGTTCTGGTGGTTATCAGCTGTTTTGTGGGTTTTGGTGGTTATCAGCTGTTGGTGGTTCTGGTGGTTATCAGCTGTTGGGGGTTCGGTGGTTATCAGCTGTTGTGGTTCTGGTGGTTATCAGCTGTTGGTGGTTTTGGTGGTTACAGCTGTTGGGGGTTCTGGTGGTTACAGCTGTTGGTGGTTCTGGTGGTTATCAGCTGTTGGTGGTTCTGGGGGTTATCAGTTCTTGGGGGTTCTGGTGGTTATCAGCTGTTTGTGGTTCTGGTGGTTTTTCATTCTTTGGGGGTTCTGGTGGTTATAGCTTTGGTGGGTTCTGGTGGTTATCAGCTGTTGGTGGTTCTGGTGGTTTCAGCTGTTTGGGGGTTCTGGTGGTTATCAGCTGTTGGTGGTTTTGGTTGTTATCAGCTGTTGGTGGTTCTGGTGGTTATCAGCTGTTGGTGGTTCTGGTGGTTATCACTGTTGGGGGGTTCTGGGGTTATCAACTGTTGGTGGTTCTGGTGGTTATCAGTTTCTTGGTGGTTCTGGTGGTTATCAGCTGTTGGTGTTCTGGTGGTTATCAGCTGTTGGTGGTTCTGGTGGTTATCAGCTGTTGGTGGTTCTGGTGGTTATCAGCTGTTGGTGGTCTGGTGGTTATCAGCTGTTGGTGGTTCTGGTGGTTAGCAGCTGTTGTGGTTCTGGTGGTTATCAGCTGTTGGTGGTTCTGGTGGTTATCAGCTGTTGGTGGGTTTTGGTGGTTATCAGCTGTTGGGGGTTCTGGTGGTTATCAGCTGTTGGTGGTTCTGGTGGTTATCAGCTGTTGGTGTTTCTGGTGGTTATCAGCTGTTGGTGGTCCTGGTGGTTATCAGCTCTTGGTGGTCCTGGGGGTTATCAGCTCTTGGTGGTTCTGGTGGGTTTTCAGCACTTGGTGGTTCTGGTGGTTATCAGCTGTTGGTGGTTCTTGGTTATCAGCTGTTGGTGGTTCTGGTGGTAATCAGCTCTTGGTTGTCCTGGTGGTTATCAGCTGTTGGTGGTTCTGGTGGTTATCAGCTGTTCGTGATTCTTGTGGTTATCAGCTGTTGGTGGGTTCTGGTGGTTATCACTGTTGGTGGTTCTGGTGGTTATCAGTTCTTGGGGTTCTAGTGGTTATCACTGTTGGTGGGTTTTGGTGTTATCACTGTTGGTGGTTCTGGTGGTTATCAGTTCTTGGTGGTTCTGGTGGTTATCAGCTGTTGGTGGTTCTGGTGGTTATCAGCTGTTGGGGTTTCTGGTGGTTATCAGCTGTTGGTTTTCTGGTGGTTTATCAGCTGTTGGTGGTTCTGGTGTTATCAGTGTTGGTGGTTCTGGTGGTTATCAGCTGTTGGTGATTCTGGTGGTTATCAGCTGTTGGGGGTTCTGGTGGTTATCAGCTGTTGGTGTTCTGGGTTATCAGCTGTTGGTGGTTCTGGTGGTTATCAGCTGTTTGGTGTTTTGGTGGTTATCAGCTGTTGGTGGTTCTGGTGGTTATCAGTTCTTGGTGGTTCTGGTGGTTATCAGCTGTTGGTGGTTCTGGTGGTTATCAGCTGTTGGTGGTTCTGGTGGTTATCAGTTCTTGGTGGTTCTGGTGGTTATCAGCTGTTGGTGGTTCTGGTGGTTATCAGCTGTTGGTGCTTCTGGTGGTATCAGCTGTTTTGGGGGTTCTGGTGGTTATCAGTTCTTGGTGGTTCTGGTGGTTATCACTGTTGGTGGTTTTTGGTTTGGGTTTTCAGCTGTTGGTGGTTCTGGTGGTTATCACCTGTTGGTGGTTCTGGTGGTTATCAGCTGTTGTGAAATTCTGGTGTTTATCAGCTGTTGGTGGTTCTGGTGGTTATCAGCTGTTGGGTTCTGGTGGTTATCACTGTTGGTGGTTCTGGTGGTTATCACTGTTGGTGGTTCTATGGTTTATCAGCTGTTGGGGGTTCTGGTGGTTATCAAACTGTTGGTGGTTCTGGTGGTTATCACTGTTGGTGGTTCTGGTGGTTATCAGCTGTTGATTGTTCTGGTGGTTTTCAGCTGTTGGGGGTTCTGGGGTTATCACTGTTGGTGGTTCTGGTGGTTATCAGCTGTTGGTGGTTCTGGTGGTTATCAGCTGTTGGTGGTTCTGGTGGTTATCAGCTGTTGATTTTCTGGTGGTTATCAGCTGTTGGTTTGGGTTTTGGTGGTTAACAGCTGTTGGTGGGTTCTAGTGGTTATCAGCTGTTGGTGGTTCTGGTGGTTATCAGCTCTTGGTGGTTCTGGTGGTTATCAGCTGTTGGTGGTTCTGGTGGTTATCAGCTGTTGGTGGTTTTGGTGGTTATCGGCTGTTGGGGTTCAGGTGGTTATCAGCTGTTGGTGGTTCTGGTGGTTATCACTGTTGGTTTCTGGGGGTTATCAGCTGTTGGTGATTCGGGGGTTTCACTGTT
>NW_026509531.1:0-13133 GCF_026875155.1 Cherax quadricarinatus
GCATTTTCAGCATCCGTTAAGGTTAATTTTTTCTTAAACCTGTTTGCTAATATATATATATATAATTTTATATAAATAATATATTTATATATAATATTATATATATAATATATATATATATATTATATATATAATATTATCCAAGGCATTATATATATAATGTGTGTGTGTGAAATGTACTCACCTAGTTGAGGTTGCAGGGGTCGAGTGTGTGTGTGTACTCACCTAATTGTGTTCATTAAATTGTGGTTGCAGGGATCGAGATTCAGCTCCTGGCCCCGCCTCTTCACTGATCGCTACTAGGTCCTCTCTCTCTCTGCTTCCTGATCTTTGTCATACCTCGTCTTAAAGCTATTTTATGGTTCCTGCCTCCACTATATCACTTGCTAGGCTATTCCACATCTTGACGGCTCTGTGACTGAAGAAATACTTCCTAACATCCATCTGACTCGTCTGAGTCTTCAACTTTCAATTGTGACCCCTTGTTTCTGTGTCCCCTCTCTGGAACAACCTGTCTCTGCCCACCTTATCTATTCCACGCAGTATTTTGTATGTCGTTATCATGTCTCCCCTAACCCTCCTGTCCTCCAGTGTCGTCAGGCCGATTTCCCTTAAACTTTCTTCGTAGGACATTCCCCTTACATTAGGAACTAACCTTGTTGCAAACCTTTGCACTTTCTCTAATTTCTTGACGTGCTCTACCAGGTGTGGGTTCCAAACTGGTGCTGCGTACTCCAGTATGGGCCTGATGTACACAGTGTACAGTGTCTTGAACGATTCCTTACTAAGGTATCGGAACGCTATTCTCAGGTTTGCCAGGTGCCCAAATGCTGCAGCAGTTATCTGGCTGATGTGTGCCTTCGGAGACATGCTCGGTGTTATGGTCACCCCAAGATCTTTCTCTTTGAGCGAGGTTTGCAGTCTTTGGCCACCTAGCCTATACTCTGTCTGCGGTCTTCTTTGACCTTCTCCTATCTTCATGACTTTGCATTTGGCGGGGTTGAATTCAAGAAGCCAGTTGCTGGACCACGTATCCAGCCTGTCCAGGTCTCTATGGAGTCCTGCATGATCTTCATCTGATTTAATTCTCCTCATTAACTTCACATCATCTGAGAACAAGGACACCTCTGAGTCCATCCCTTGTGTGTGTGTGTGTGTGTGTGTGTGTGTGTGTGTGTGTGTGTGTGTGTGTGTACTAACCTAATTGTACTCACCTAATTGTGGTTGCAGGGGCCGAGACACAGCTCCTGGCCAAGCCTCTTCACTGATCCCTACTAGGTCCTCTCTCTCTCTGTGCTTCCAGAGCTTTGTCATACCTCGTCTTAAAGCTGTGTGTGTATTTGTGTGTATGTGTGTGTGTGTGTATGTGTGTGTGTGTGTGTATGTGTGTGGTGTGTGTATGTGTGTGTGTGTGTGTGTGTGTGTGTGTTGTGTGTGTGTGTGTGTGTGTGTGTGTGTGTGTGGCGGAGTGTGTCGTTTGCATACGAAAAATTTGCTATTTTGGCAAAAACAACGGGGCCGAATAAGAAAGCGAAATTTTTGTATGTAATAATTTTAAAAAATCATTGAAAAAACCAAAAAAATATACTTTTTTGATTTGTTTATTTTAAAAATTATTCAAAAATTATCAAAAATTTTTGTTGAATTTAGGCTAAATCAAATTGCGTTGTTGAAGGGTTTGGTGTTTTCAAAAGGGTCTTTCGGAAAAAAATTATTACTTTTCTTTTTTCATAGAGGAAAAAATTTATATTTAAAAAGGTTTAAGAGAAAAATTTTAGAAAGCACTTAATTTTAAATGATTTTGCAATTTGCCCAAATTTTTTCCCTACTCGGTACGACAAACATACATCACACACACACACACACCAACAACACAAAACACATACACACATATAATTATATTATATATAATTTATATATATATGAAAGGGAAAATTCGAAAGAGCAGGCGAAAATACACAAAAACTGATCTCTGCTGAAGGAACTCAAAACCTACGAACCTTTGGACAGGCGCGTGCTTTAAAAAATTACCCCACACTGAACAAATTGGCGTGTAGAAAGCGAAACTTTTGACCAAGGCAGCCGCTTTGGGGGAAAAGGTTTACAGTTTTTATCTCACCCCCTGCATGCATCAGCCTTACTAGAGATATTAACAATGAAAGGAAAACCAAAAGAAGGCGAAATACACCACACACACATATATATAATATTAATATAATATATATATATATATATAAATATATATTTATTTTATATTATATATTTAATTATATATAAATATATTATATATATATTTATATATATATATATATTAGATGGGGTCCCTTGGGTAAATTGTGGGACCATCCCCCCTCCGGAAAAGGGAAAAAAAAGGTTTCAAGGAGAATATTGGATTTTTTTCCCTGAAGCCGTTTGAATATTCCATTTCCCCCTACCCCCCCATTTTTTATATTTTTTTTTACCAGTGGGAAAATATTTATTACTTAATATGTAAAAAAAGTTTAAAGAGATAATTGTTGATATAAGGTGGATATGCGGTACAAGTTTATATAAAAAATTTTATATATATATATTATATTTATAATATATATATATTATATATATTATTATTATTATTTTATAATATAAATTTTTGTGTTTGCGCGCATGTGTCTAGGGGAAGGGGTCTACAGAATGGTGTTGTGGAAGCCCCAAAGTTAGTGTTTGGGGGGTAACCGGAAGCCAAACAAATCCCGCTCCCCAAGTGAAATGATTCCCAAGGTTACCCATTTCTCCTTCCTCCTCTCCTCCTCCCTCCTTTCCTTCGCTACTGTTTCCCACCCCTCACCCTCTCTTTCCCTCCTCTTTTTTTGTTTCTATTCCACCCGGGGGAGACTATAGGGGGCGAGGGCTCGGGTTTCATTTTCATAAAGTCACCATTAGTCTTTGATGCGGGTTTATATGGCAGGGTTAGTTGATGCGGGTATCGGAGTGTTTATCGTGATGTGGTATACTGGCAGTGTTGCGTGATGTGGAAACGGCAGTGTTAGTGTGAGTGGTTATGCGTGTTTAGTCGTGATGCTGGCAAACTGCAGTTTAGTCTTATGGGGGGTGAAATTGCAATGTTAGTTGTGATGTGGTGTACAGACAGTTTAGTCGGTTGGTGTACTGGCATGTTTAGTCGTGGCTGTGTACATGGCAGTTTGTCTTGCTGGTATACTGGAGGTTAGTCGAATGGGGGTGAAAGGGGCAGTTTTAGTCTGATGTGGTGTACAGACAGGTTGTCGTGTTTGGGGTGTAATGGCATGTTACGGATGTGGTATACATGGCGTGTTGTCTAGGGTGGTGTACTGGCATTTTAGCCCTGATGCGGTGTACATGACAGTTTTAGTCGTGATGCTGGTGACAGACGGTTTTCGTTAATGTGGTTTTCATGGCAGGTTAGTCTTTTATGCGGGTGTACATGGCTTTTAGTCCTGATCGGTGTACGGGGCAGTGTTAGTCGTATGGGGTGTACATAGAGTGTAATCTTGATGCAGGTGTACATGCAGTGTTATTTGAGCATTGTAAATGGCGGGGTTTTTGGGGTGCGGGTGTGTATGAGGGAATAGTGAAATGGGCCATGTAGGGGACCCCAGTCCCCAAGGGGATGTGGGGGTCCTGCCTGCCAGATCATCCCCAGTGCCTCCCACATCCTGTACATAAAAATGTCCCATACACAGCCCTCTATTTCTAGGAGCTTTCCATTCCTATGGATGATCTGATGCAACCTGGGAAATTTCCCAATCACTTTTTACTTATTAAGTGAAAAAATAACGGAAAGAACTAAAATGAGTATCAGTATTTCACAACCCCCGTATGCAACAGAGATTCTCAAGGAAAAGGAGGAAAACAGAAATTATCAAATAGTTTCATTCAGAGGACAGCGAAGTTAAAAAAAGCTTCAAAGGGACACCACTGAAGTTTAAAAAGCATAAAGAGGCCCAGTGAAGTTATCAAAAGCATAAAGAGGACCCAGGATTTTCAAAAATTTAACCAGATTTTAACCAGAGTGCGTAGATATGGAAAAAAGGCACTCTTCATAGGAGGAATGCAAGGCGAAAAAACCCGTGGCCGTGTCAAATAATGAAAAATTTTAGAAGCATTGCAGCAGTCCTGGACCTTTGCAAGCAAAAATTTAACATATAAAGAGATGGGGGTAAATTCCCAGAGAGAGTCGGTTTCAAGTTACGGGGAGTGTATCGAAAAAACGCGCATTTTTTTGGGGAACACGCCCCTTTGAAATTGTGTTTACATTTTTTTCGGGGACGAGCCTAAAAAATGCGATTTTCGGAGGTGCGGGTGGCCGTCGCGTGAAGGAAACAAAAATGTACCTTTTAAAATTTTTCCCTTCCCCGATTACGCTTCACCGAGTATCTCACCCCTAGATTTTTTTAAAGCCGAATACTCGCAATCCCCATACTTGACTGAGCTGTGCTCACGGGGGGGGAAGCCCCAGGTAGTTCGCCCCGTGATTTCAATCGATGGGCGAGTGGTTCCTAAAACCTTAAATTAACCCATATTTGATTTTGAATAAATGATGGTTTTTAAATTTCTACAACCTTCTCCCCCGCACTTTTTCCATATTAAAGGGTCAAGGGGGATGGGGAGGTCCCGGCTTGTAGGTTACTAGGGGGCCCCTGGTGCCCCCCCGGTCGAAAACACCAGCAATGTCCTGGCTACCACAAGCGACTTTGGTTTTCACCCCATGACGGGTACTAGAAAAAGGTTTAAAACAGTCACACAGAAAACCTTCCTGAAACCATATTGTGGTCACAAAGTAGGAGTGGTAGTCAAAAAACTTTTTTATTTGTTTGAGACTAACGTCTCAAGGCTTGCAGAATTGACAGGAGGGGGGCATGGTTGTAGTTGTGATTTTTTCTGCTCTTCTTTTTGTGAGCAGGACTACATTTGCCTTTTTCACAAGAAGCCCATTTACACTTTTATAGGCGGGGTGAAAGGCAGTTGAGGTGCTGTTTAGCTGGTCTGCACTTCAGAAATTTGGCTCAACTTGTTTTGGGCCCCCACCCCTTTTTGGTAAAGGCTTAAGAAGGAAATGCACCTCCTCCTGCCTTATTGTCCCCACTGACAGTTTTGAAAATTTTCTTGCAGCTACAAGGGGGGTCCCTTTGGGGAAACGGAATTGCATTTTAATAGCAAGTGTTGGGAAAAGAGGTCCGTTTTTTGTCTACTATAGGGGTTTTCCCATCTTGCGATTTAGGGGTGAAGATCATCAGGAATAACCTGTTTGCCCTTGCCCGGGGGCCCCAGGTTTTGAGTCCCCTATGATGTCTTTCTTTTTGTGTTACCCCCTTTTAGCGACGGGCCATTTTTGAACGTCCCCAATAACCTACTGGCTTCCCCTGTGCAAGTTATTTTAAGGTGTAGGATGTTATTATACCTTCGCCCCCTTGTATTAAACAGAGGGCTTTACAACAAAAGCCAAAAAGGCGATTATAAGTTTGTCACGTATTGAGGTGGGAAATGTTTTTTGTTGTAGTTTAAGGAGTGTCCAGTAAAGGTTTTCACTTGGTTGTAAAACACTTTTGGGAGAGAACTTCCAATGGGTGGTGTGATCGAGGAAGGGATGGCCAATTTTTCTTTCCCATAGCCGGTAATGGTGTGGACCTCGCCTTCTGTTGGGATTTTAAGTATCGTAAAAACAGCCTTGTGGTCAGAAAACCCAAAAGGAGGGGTTGACAAGTGACATACCTTTGCCAAATTAAAGGGGTCAAGGGGGACCCAGAGATATGAGCAAAAAATTTGACAAAGTTTCTCATGTCAATACTGCAAAAAGAACATAAAAGTTCCTTTGTAAAAGGTGTTGGTTTAAGGCACCAACAATTATGTTTGTTGACAGTTGTTTTGCAGCAGAAGGGAGTCCGATTTCCATTAATAAGTTATGGGTCTGCATGTTGCCACTGAGGTTGTACATTGCAATGTAGTACAGAGGTATATGTTTATGATCTTAAAAAACAAATTCAAGATGGTGGGTGGAATATCAAGTGTGGCATGACCCTTTTAGAGAAGCACAGGCAAAAACCCCTCCTTGCCCCTTTCCTGTCTTTCCCTAGAGGTTTTGCCCGAATTCTTGCAAAATTTTGCAGTCTGTCTTATAAAAAAAAAAATTCCCAAAAACAGCTATCATGTCGGGACGTGGGGGTTCCAAAATGTGTGGGTTTAAAATTTTTTAATGGTTTAACATGGCTCCTCATCCAACCCCAAAATCCCCCACCAATAAACAACCAAATAACCATACCCAAACAACCCCCCAAAAGCCCTACCAACCCCCACAATAAAACAAAAAAAATCCCCCAAAAAATTTCAACCAACAACCCCAAAATACCCAAAAACCACCCACCCCAAATAACCACTACCCAACTCCCCCTAAATAAAAACCCAAACCACCCACCCCTAAACTTCCCCCAAATCCCCCAAAAAAAATTAACCACCCAAACCACCCAATTCCCCCACCCCCCACCACCACCCAAACCAAAACCACCCCCCCAAAAACCCCCCCAAATCACCAACCCCTATAAACCCTCCCCAAACCAAAAAACCCAAAAAAAACCACCCCCAAAACACCTCCCCCAAAATCCCCCACCCCAAACCCCCTACCCCACCAAAACCCCCCAAATCACCACCCAACTACCTACCCCAACCCCCCCAACTAAATTCCAAACCAATACAATACCCCCAAACCACCTACCCCAACCACCCACCCCCAACACCACCACCCAAATCCATCCCAAAACCACCACCCCCCCCCCACCCACCTCCCCCTACCCCAAATTTCCACCCCCCAAATCATACCCCAAAATCCCACCCACCCAAAATAAACCTACCCAACATCCCTACCAAAATTCACCCTACCCAATACCCACCTAAAACCAACATCCAAACCAAAACCCAATTTCAACCTACCCCCATCCACCTACCCATCCCCACCCCAAAACAACCTACCCCCATACCCCCCAAACACCAAACCCAAATCCCCCTCCCAAAAATCCCCCCACCCAATCCACCTACCCCCATCCACCCACCAAAATCAACCCACCAAAATCCACCTACCACATCACCACCCAATACCCCCTACCCAAAATCACCCCCCCAATATCAACCTACCCCCACCACTACCCCAAATCCACCTTTTCCCCCATCCCCCTACCCAACATTCCACCCACCCAATTCAACACCCACCTTCCCCCTACCCCAAAATCCACCTACCAACATCCCCAAACCCAAAATTTACCCCCACCATCCACCCCAAACCCAAAATCCCCCTCCCAACATCCCCACCCACATCCACCCCAAACAAACCTACCCCACCATTCCCACCCCATATCAACTACCCAATCCACTACCCCAAATTTCCCCCATCCAAAACAAACCTTCCCCCCAAACCACCACCCAACATCCCCCACCCCAAATCCCCCCCCAAAAACCACCCCCCCCATCACCACCCAATTTCCACCACCAACCATCCACCTACCCCAAAACCACCCACCAATATAAAATACCCAAACCCCCACCACCCAATCCCCCCCCAAAATCAACCTACCCCACCACCCCCCAACCCCCCCCCACCAATTAAAAAACCCACCCCCACCACCAAAACCCAACATCCACCCATCCAAACAACACCCCCATCCCCCTAACCCAAAAACTCCAAACCCAAAAAACCCCCCAACCCCAAACAACCACCCAACCCACCCACCCAAATCAACCACCCAAATCCAAACCACCCAAACCACCTACCCAAAAAACCCCCCCTACCCAATCCCCCCACCCAAAAATAACCACCCAACATCCCCCCCAACTCCATCCTAACATCCCCCCCCCCACACCCCCCACCCAAATCCCCTACCCAAAATCCCCCCACCCAAAAAACCCCCCCATCCACCACCCAACTCCACCACCCAATTCCCCACCCAAAACCCCTCCCCAATCCCAAAACCCAAATCCACCTACCCCACCACCAAAACATCCCCCCCACCCTACAACCACCCAAAATCCCCCCACCCAAATCAAAACCACCCAAAAATCCACCCACCCAACATCCCCCCAAACCCTACAAACCCACCCCCCTACCCAACATCCCCTACAAATCCACCCCCAAAATAAACCCTACCCAAACCCCTCCACAAAAACAAACCACTACCCAACAACCCCCCCCAAAATCCCCTACCAAAACCAAACCAAAAAAACGCAAAATCACCCACCCCAAATACCACCCAAAACCAACACCCCCATCCAACCCCCACCCCCCTTTCAACCTACCCAAATCCACCCACCATTTCAACCTCCCAACACCCCCCCACCCCTTTTCCCTACCAACATCCCCCACCCCAAAAAAACCTCCCAAACCCCCAACCCCAAAAAATCCCCCTCCCAACCCCCACTACCCACCCACCCCCCCAAATCAACCTAACCCCAAAATACCCTCCAAATCCCCCCCCCCAAACCACCTTCCCAACACCAAAACCCAAAAAACCACTACCCCAAACCCCACCCCAAACCCCATCCCCAAAACCCCCCCACCCCAACTCCACCTACAAAAATTTCCACCCCCAACAACCCAAAACCCCCAACACCCCCCCATAAAACCCCCCCAACATCCACCCACCCCCCCTTTCAACCACCAACACCACCCCCAAAACCCCCCTACCCAAAACCCCCCCCACAAACACCCCCCAATTTTAACCTACCCAACTCCACCCACCCCCCAAACCACCCACCCCAAAACCCCCCCTACCCCAAAACAACCCCCCCCCCAAACACCTTCCCAAAAAATAACCTCCAACACCACTACCCCAAATCCAACCCCCCAAAATCACCCCAACCCCAACCTCCCCCCCCAAATACCTACCAACATCCACCACCCCAAATACCCACCCAACATCACCTTCCCCAAAAACCCCCAACCAACATCCCCACCCAAATAACCCACCCAAATCCCCCCAAACATCCACCTCCCAAAACCACCTACCCCAAAATCCCACCCCCCCAATATCAAACACCCCCATCCCCCCACCCCCAAAAACCCCAACCCACCAAACAAAATACCCCCAAAACCACCCACCCATTAACCCCCAAATCCCCACCAACACCCCCCCACCCCCAAACCACCTACCCAACATCCACCCACCAATACCCAAACCACCCAAACCCTACCCACACCCCCCCCACCCCAAAAAACCCCCCAAAAAAAACCCAAAACCCCCTCCCAAAATCCCTACCCCCCATCCAAACCAACCAAAATCCCCCTACCCAAAATCCCCCACCCCAACACCCCCCAACCCCAAACAACTACCCCCCCAATCCCCACCACAACCCCCACCCAAAAATCCACCCCCCCAATATAAACCACCACCACCCCCAAACCCAACATCCCCCCTCCCAACATCCCACCTACCCACACCACCACCCATATCAAACCCACCCAACATCCACCCACCCCAATATCAAACCCACCCCATCCCTACCCAACATCACCCAACCAATTTCAACCTACCCACTTCCCCCCTTCCCCCCCATCCCCCAAAAACATCCACCCCCCAATCAACCTACCCACCTCCACTACCCAAAAATCCACCCCACCCACCACCCCCTACCCAACATCCCCCCCATCCAATACAACCTACCCACATCCCCCTACCCAACATCCACCTACCCCCTCAAAACCCCCCAATTTCAACCTACCCCCATCCACCTACCCAACATCCACCCACCCCAAAATTTAACCACCCAACATCCCCTACCCAACATCCACCCTACCCCAAATCCCCCCACCAAACTACCCACCAAAACCCATCCCCCCTTCCCAAACCCCACCAAATCCCCTTTCCCACACCCCCCACCTACCACCTCCCAACATCCCCCCTACCCAACATCCACCTACCCAACATCCACCCACCCCAAAATAACTACCCAACATCCACCTCCCCAAAATCCCCCACCCAACATCCCCCACCCAATATCAACCCTACCCCCCATCACCACCCCTATCCCCTCCCCAAAATCCACCCCCCCAAAAACCACCCCCATCCACCTACCAACATCCCCCTACCCAAACCCCCACCAAATTTACCTACCCACCCCCACCCCCAAACCACCACCCAAACAAACCCACCCAACACCACCCCCCAAAACACTACCCCAAAAACCTACCCAAAACCACCAACCCCTTTACCCCAATCCCCCCCCCCTTCAAAAACCCCGCAAAATACCCAAATACCCCCAACTACCAAACAACCAACCCCCAATATTCATTAAAATTATACCCCATACCTTTAACTCCAACCCAAAATCCCCCTACCCAACACCACCTACCCAATTCCCTCCCAACTCCCCCTACCCCCAAAAAACCCCCAAAAACACCCCAAATATCCATCTCCCCCATACCTCCCAAATTACAAAAAATCCCCCCACCCAAATAAAGTACCCCAAAAATAAAAACCCCCCCCATAATCCACCTAAAATCCCCCAAAATATCCACCTACCCAAACCACACACCCAATTAAAACCCCAAATCCCCCCCAACATATATGAAAACCCCCACCCTTCCATACCCAAAAATTTTACCCCTTACCTAAAATCCATAAAATATACTATAATAAAATAAAATATCAACCAAAATAAAGTATAACCAAATATAAAAATAGAAATAAAATAAAAATCCATAAAATTAAAATATAAAATCAAACCCCTATCAAATAAAATTGTACCCCCAAAATCCCCCTAAAATCCCCCCAACCCAATATAAAAAAATTTAAAATATAAAATATAAATATTAAAATACCCCCCCAAAAATCAAAATAAAAATTTTAAAAAAAGAAAAAACCTAAATATTCCCAAATCCACTACCCTACCACCTAACCAACATATACCCCCAAAATAATAAAATATTTGACCCCTTTTCAAACCTAAACTCACCCTACCCAAAATCCCCCCACCCAACTCCACCTACCCCATTTACCCACCCCTTCAACCTACCCCAAACATACCTACCCCCCATCCACCTCCCAACAAACCACCCACCAATATAAACCTAAAAAATCCCCTACCCAAAATCACCCCCCACTCACCCACCCAATTCCCCCTACCCAACATCCACCTACCCAATCCCCCTACCCCACATCCCCCCCTATTTTTTTCCTTTTATCATTTAATTTATATATTATATTATATATATATATTAATATATTATATATATATTAAAAATTATATATTATGTTTTTATTATATTATATTTATATATATATGTATGTATATATAATATAAAAAATTTATATATATATATTTATATTAATTATATTATATAATATATATATATATATATATATATATATATGTATATATATATATATATTATAGTATATATATATGTATTATAATATATATATATTATATATATTATATATAAAAAAATATAATAATAGATATAATATAATAATAAAATATATATATATATATAGAGAGAGAGAGAGAAGAAGAGAGAGAGAGAGAGAGAGTTTTATTGTTATATTCGCTACGAGTATAGGACAAACCTACCTTACCCTAACCTAACCTAGAAAAATAGTAAAAAATAAGTGATAAAGTGATATAGTTGGGTGGAGGATGTCCTTTCACGGTCTTCAGAGCGGTGGGAGCATCGTTACTCTTCAGAACTCAGGCCAAGCTCATGAACTTTCCACATCTTACTTTCATTGATAACGTTCCTATCACAGTTCACAGGCACGCTACTCTCAGTTCTTGCATTGGTACGATGATCTTACCGCCTACCATTGTACAGTGATTTTCTGTCTTGCGGTGACGATATTTTAGAGCAATTAGCCCTTCAGGACCTTCCGATTCTCAAAGTGGATACATGTCCTTTTCCAGTAATATCGCCCGCTTAACCTTTGACTGTCGTGAACGCCCGCCCACCGTTTATATCGCAGGACATCGCCTAGAGGTTCCGTTAAGCGGTTCCTACACCCCAACAGTGTCGAAATTGTTGGCGCTTTGGACATCCAGCTAAACACTACAGGTCTGCGGCAGAGTGCCCGGTCTACAGTGCCGCGTATAATGCGATACATCTTGCAGTCTTTTCCCCACTTTTCTAAACTGCAACGATACTCACCCTTCTTTTTCCCGCCGATGTCAGGTCTATCTTAATGAACGTGAAATCCTTTGTCTTAAGGAGAGTGAAGGCCTTAGTTATGCTATGGCTGTTTCTCGGCCCTGCCTTCAGTGTCATCTTCCCCATGTTCCTTATTCTCAAGTGGCTAGGTGACCTCCAACCTTGGCGGTCCCCCCGCCTACCAGCTCCTTCTGTGTTGTGTCTTTCGGGGTCACCCCTGTCTCTAATTCTTTTGCAGTTTTACCCTCTGAACCCCCCCCCCCCAACCTCTTCTTACCTCTTCTACCTCTGTTTCTCTACCTTCTCGCCCGCTAGTTTCTCAGTCTACGAAGTTAAACCTGTCTCCTAAGCTCAAGTCTCTTCGCATTCCTCTGGTGCTTACAATTCCCCAACAATTTTTCTTTTCGGCCTCGGTGCCTAGTACTCACCCCCTTTCTTACTCTCATATGAAGATGGAGGTTCACCCCCTATCGTGCGGTCCCCTCTTCTCCTGTTCCCTCCCAGACTTCTTCACCAGTCCCTTCCAGCCTCCTTCCTTTCCTGTTCCACCGCAAGACTATTCTGTCCCCGCCGGCGCATCTCTCCAGGTTCATATTCCCTTCCCTTCTCAGACCTCTGTGGTTCCCTCCATAGCCTCCCCGATCTCCAGTTGCTCTACCTCACTTGTCTCTGAAGTCGTGGTATCGACATCTTCCTTGTCCGTTGAGACACTTGACGCTATCTCTGACTATATAGCGGAGACGAAACCCTCGATGGACACTGGTGTGCCTCCTTCTGCCCCTTCTTATTTTTCACAACCCTCGCAGCAATCTTTTCCTTCACAGCATTTGGATTCTTCCTTGCTTACACGCTTTCCATTGCCTCCACACGTTGACTTCACTGACCCTACTAGCCCGTAGATTTTATCGCTTCTCATTGTTGGCATACCTATCTTTTGTGAATAATGACTTATTTACAATGGAATATTCGTGGACGGGTAATCGGGGGAAAG
>NW_026509532.1:7500-14478 GCF_026875155.1 Cherax quadricarinatus
CAAATATTGTCAAAGTACCATACTTGGATCCACTTCGAGGACAGCGTGAAACAAGCTTTTATGCCACAAGACGGGCAGAAAGCAGCAACTTCACTCTGGCTGTACCCTTCTCCAGAACATCACTCCATCTGAGATCATGTATACCCAGGATGACTCGTGTATGGAACACATTCGTACAGCATAATGGCTCCAACTTCATCCTGTTCCCTACTTGTATGTCTCATAACAATAAAAATGCTTTCAAATGAGCTGATGAAGGTAACAGCTCTTAGCTTGTCAACAAAGTTAGGAATCCTTAACCTGTAAATAGCTTGTCAATAAAGCTAGGGATCCTTAACCTTGTCAAAGCCTGTGTAACAGAGAGAGAGAGAGAGAGAGAGAGAGAGAGAGAGAGGGAGAGAGGAGAGAGAGAGAGAGAGAGAGACAGGGGGGGAACAAGACATATTATTATTATTAATATTTATGTGAAGGTGTAAACCCGTGTGAGTCATTCCCTCAGACGGTGTGGTGGAGGCTCGATCCTTCGTCCGGTGCTGGCCAGACACTGTAAAAGAAACAAGGAAACAAGCACACGGGAACTCATTAAAAGGACAAAAATACATAAATTTTATGGCATTTTTTGCGCGTTTCCCTGGCCCCCCGTTAAGTCCCCGCTGGCCCCTGTGACTCCCCCGTGGCCCCCCGTAAGTCCCCCGTGGCCCCCTGTGACTCCCCGTGGCCCCCGTAAGTCCCCCGTGGCCCCCTGTGGACTCCCCCGTGGCCCCCGTAAGTCCCCCGTGGCCCCCTGTGACTCCCCCGTGGCCCCCGTAAGTCCCCCGTGGCCCCCTGTGACTCCCCCGTGGCCCCCTGTGACTCCCCCGTGGCCCCCTGTGACTCCCCCGTGGCCCCCGTAAGTCCCCCGTGGCCCCCGTGACTCCCCCGTGGCCCCCCGTAAGTCCCCCGTGGCCCCCTGTGACTCCCCCGTGGCCCCCCGTAAGTCCCCCGTGGCCCCCTGTGACTCCCCCGGTGGCCCCCCCATAAGTCCCCCGTGGCCCCCCTGTGATACTCCCCCGTGGCCCCTGTGACTCCCCGTGGCCCCCCGTAGTCCCCGTCCCCGTAGCCCGTGGCCCTGTGACTCCCACCGTGGCCCCCGTAAGTCCCCCGTGGCCCCCTGTGACTCCCCCGTGGCCCCCCGTAAGTCCCCCGTGGTCCCCTGTGACTCCCCGTGGCCCCCGTAAGTCCCCCGTGGCCCCCTGTGACTCCCCCGTGGCCCCCCGTAAGTCCCCCGTGGCCCCCTGTGACTCCCCCGTGGCCCCCCGTAAGTCCCCCGTGGCCCCTGTGACTCCCCCGTGGCCCCCGTAAGTCCCCCGTGGCCCCCCTGTGACTTCACGTCATGACATACTCAGCAGCACAGTATGCCATTATATGCGTCATATATGCCAGGTATGCGGCACCACAGTTTAATATATAACTGATCTGTTTGATTTGCTGCTCCGCAAAATTTTTATTGAAAAATAGAAGGGTACCGTAGGTAGCGCAGGTAGCACAGGTAGCACAGGTAGCACAGGTAGCGCAGGTAGCACAGGTAGCACAGGTAGCACAGGTAGCACAGGTAGCGCAGGTAGCGCAGGTAGCGCAGGTAGCGCAGGTAGCGCAGGTAGCGCAGGTAGCACAGGTAGCGCAGGTAGCACAGGTAGCACAGGTAGCGCAGGTAGCACAGGTAGCACAGGTAGCGCAGGTAGCACAGGTAGCACAGGTAGCGCAGGTAGCGCAGGTAGCACAGGTAGCACAGGTAGCACAGGTAGTCACAGGTAGCACAGGTAGGACACAGGTAGCGCAGGTAGCGCAGGTAGCGCAGTAGCACAGGTAGCGCAGGTAGCACAGGTAGCGCAGGTAGCGCAGGTAGCACAGGTAGCACAGGTAGCACAGGTAGCGCAGGTAGCGCAGGTAGCACAGGTAGCACAGGTAGCACAGGTAGCGCAGGTAGCGCAGGTAGCGCAGGTAGCGCAGGTAGCGCAGGTAGCGCAGGTAGCACAGGTAGCACAGGTAGCACAGGTAGCGCAGGTAGCGCAGGTAGCGCAGGTAGCACAGGTAGCACAGGTAGCGCAGGTAGCGCAGGTAGCGCAGGTAGCACAGGTAGCACAGGTAGCGCAGGTAGCGCAGGTAGCACAGGTAGCACAGGTAGCGCAGGTAGCGCAGGTAGCGCAGGTAGCACAGGTAGCACAGGTAGCGCAGGTAGCACAGGTAGCACAGGTAGCGCAGGTAGCGCAGGTAGCGCAGGTAGCACAGGTAGCCACAGGTAGCACAGGTAGCGCAGGTAGCGCAGGTAGCGCAGTAGCGCAGGTAGCACAGGTAGCACAGGTAGCGCAGGTTAGCGCAGGTACGCAGGTAGCACAGGTAGCACAGGTAGCGCAGGTAGCGCAGGTAGCACAGGTAGCACAGGTAGCGCAGGTAGCGCAGGTAGCGCAGGTAGCACAGGTAGCGCAGGTAGCACAGGTAGCGCAGGTAGCACAGGTAGCGCAGGTAGGCAGGTAGCGCAGTAGCACATGGTAGCGCAGGTAGCACAGGTAGCGCAGGTAGCACAGGTAGCGCAGGTAGCGCAGGTAGCACAGGCAAATAACAAAAAGGCACAATACCGTGACTGGAACGATACACAAATAACCAGCACATATGAGAGAGAGAACTTACGACGACGTTTCGGTCCGACTTGGAAAATTTACATACCCACCACTAACGAGAAGGAGAGAAAGGAGGGAGTATATATATAGGCAGGAGGTGGTAAGTAGTAGGTAGTAGTAGTGTAGTAGTAGTAGTAGTAGTGTAGTAGTAGTAGTTGTAGTAGTAGTAGTAGTAGTAGTGGAGGTAAAAGGTAATAGTAGAAGGGAAGATAGTCGTCGTCTGGTTGAATTCTCCCTAATACACAACTTTCCTTGTATGGATCTTCGTGGCTTCGTCTCTGTGAATGCCTTCCTCTCCCACTTAACCTGATTCATTTGTCTTTTTCTTCTTCTCCCTCTTCCCTTTCCTCTTTTCTTTTTTCCTTTGGGTTGTCTTTCTTCTGCCTTGGGTATTTGTTTTTTCATTTTTTGTTTATTTATTTCATTTTCCTCCTGTCTGTGTTCTTGCTCGTACCCTCTGTGGGCACCTAGCTCCCTTGTGGGCAACCTAGCTCCTTGTGGGCACTCTAGCTCCCTTGTGGGCACCTAGCTCCCTTGTGGGCACCTAGCTCCCTTGTGAGCACCTAGCTCTCTTGTGGGCACCTAGCTCCCTTGTGTGCACCTAGCTCTCTTGTGGGCACCTAGCTCCCTTGTGGGCACCTAGCTCCCTTGTGAGCACCTAGCTCCCATGTGGGCACCTAGCTCCCTTGTGGGCACCTAGCTCCCTTGTGGGCACCTAGCTCCCTTGTGGGCACCTAGCTCCCTTGTGGGCACCTAGCTCCCTTGTGGCCACCTAGCTCCCTTGTGTGCACCTAGCTAACTTGTGGACACCTAGCTCCCTTGTGGGCACCTAGCTCCCTTTTGGGCACCTAGCTCCCTTGTGGGCACCTAGCTCCCTTGTGGACACCTAGCTCCCTTTTGGGGGACCAAACTCCCTTGTGGGCACCTAGTCCCCTTTTGGGCACCTAGCTCCCTTGTGGGCACCTAGCTCCCCTGTGGGCACCTAGCTCCCCCTTTTGGGCACCCAGCTCCCTTGTGGGCACCTAGCTCCCTTGTGGGTACCTAGCTCCCTTGTGGGCACCTAGCTCCCTTGTGGGTACCCCAGCTCCCTTGTGGGCACCTAGCTCCTCTGTGGGCACCTAGCTCCCTGTGGGCACCTAGCTCCTTGTGGCCACCTAGCTCCCTTTGGGCACCTTTGCTCCTTGTGGGCCCTAGCTCCCTTGTGGGACCTAGCTCCCTTGTGGGCACCTAGCTCCCTTGTGGCACTTAGCTCCCTTGTGGGCACCTAGCTCCCCTTTTGGGGGACCTAGCTCCCTTGTGGGACACTAGCTCCCTTGTGGCACCTAGCTCCTTGTGGGCACCTAGTTCCCTTGTGGCACCCAGTTCCCTTGTGGGCACCTAGCTCCTTTGGGCCCTAGCTCCCTTTGGACCTAGTCCCCTTTTGGCACCTAGCTCCCTTGTGGGCACCTAGCTCCCTTGTGGGCACCTGCTCCCTTGTGGGCCCTAGCTCCCTTGTGGGCACCTAGCTCCCTCTGTGGGCACCTAGCTCCCTTGTGTGCACCTAGCTCCCTTGTGGGCACCTAGCTCCCTTGTGGGCACCTAGCTCCCTTGTGGGCACCTAGCTCCCTTGTGGGTACCTAGCTCCCTTGTGGGCACCTAGCTCCTTCTGTGGGCACCTAGCTCCCTCTGTGGGCACCTAGCTCCCTTGTGGCCACCTAGCTCCCTTATGGGCACCTAGCTCCCTTGTGGGCACCTAGCTCCCTTGTGGGCACCTAGCTCCTTGTGGGCACCTAGCTCCCTTGTGTGCACTTAGCTCCCTTGTGGGCACCTAGCTCCCTTGTGGGCACCTAGCTCCCTTGTGGACACCTAGCTCCCTTGTGGGCACCTAGCTTCCTTGTGGGCACCTAGTTCCCTTGTGTGCACCTAGTTCCCTTGTGGGCACCTAGCTACCTTGTGGGCTCCTAGCTCCCTTTAGTGCACCTAGCTCCCTTGTGTGCACCTAGCTCCCTTGTGGGCACCTAGCTCCCTTGTGGGCACCTAGCTCCCTTGTGGCACCTGCTCCCTTGTGGGCACCTAGCTCCCTTTTGTGGCAGCCTAGCTCCCTTGTGTGCACCTAGCTCCCTTGTGGGCACCTAGCTCTCTTGTGGGCACCTAGCTCCCTTGTGGGCACCTAGCTCCCTTGTGGGCATTTAGCTCCCTTGTGGGCATCCTACCTCCCTTGTGGGCACCTAGCTCCCTTGTGGGCACCTTGCTCCCTTGTGTGCACCTTGCTCCCTTGTGGACACCTAGCTCCCTTGTGGGCACTTAGCTCCCTTGTGGGCAACCTAGCTCCCTTGTGGGCACCTAGCTCCCTTGTGGGCACCTAGCTCCTTGTGGGCACCTAGCTCGTTGTGGCACCTAGCTCCCTTGTGGGCACATAGCTCCCTTGTGGCACTATAGTCCCTTGTGGGCACTAGCTATCTTGTGGGCAACCTAGCTCCCTTGTGGGCACCTAGCTCCTTGTGGGCCACCTAGCTCCCTTGTGGGCACCTAGCTCCCTTGTGGGCACCTAGCTTCCCCCTTGTGGGCACCTAGCTCCCTTTGTGCACCTAGCTCCCTTGTGTGCACTAGCTCCCTTGTGGGCACCTAGCTCCCTTGTGGGCCCTAGCTCCCTTGTGGCACCTAGCTCCCTTGTGTGCAACCTAGCTCCCTTGTGGGCACCTAGCCCTTGGGCTCTCCTTGTGGACCACTCTGTGAGGCAACCTAGCTCCCTTGGACAACCTTGTGGTGCACCTAGCTTCCCTTGTGGGCATTAGCTCCCTTGTGGGCACCTAGCTCCTTGTGGGCACTAGCTTCCTTGTGGGCCTAGCTCCCTTGTGGGCACCTAGCTCCCTTGGGACACTAGCTCCCTTGTGGGAACCTAGCTCACTTGTGGGCACTTAGCTCCCTGTGGGCACCTAGCTCGCTTGTGGGCACCTAGCTCCTTGTGGCACCTAGCTCCCCTTTTGGGCACCTAGCTCCCTTGTGGGCACTTAGCTCCCCTTTGGGCACCTAGCTCCCTTGTGGACCCTAGCTCCCTTGTGGGCACATAGCTCCCTTGTGGGCACCTAGCTCCCTTTGTGGGCACTTAGCTCCCTTGTGTGCACCCAGCTCCCTTGTGGGCACCTATGCTCCCCTTTTGGGCACCTAGCTCCCTTGTGTGCAACCTAGTTTCCCTTTTTGTGCAACTAGCTCCCTTGTGGGCACTTAGCTCCCTTTGGCACTGGCTCCCTTTGTGACACCTAGCCCCTCCCCTTTTGACACCTACTTTCCCCTTTGGCACCCAGCTCCCCTTGTGGAATTAGCTCCCTTGTGGGCACCTACTCGCTTGTGGCACCATCCTCCTTGGGGGCACCTAACTCCCTTGTGGGCCCTCCTAGTTCGATTGTGGGCACTTACTCCCTTTTGGGCACCTGCTCCCTTGTGGACCACCTTGCCCTTGTGGGCACTTAGACCCATGTGGGCATCTACTCCCTTTTGGCTCTTGCTCCTTGTGTGCACCTACTCCTTTTGGGCCACCTTTGCTCCTTTAGGGCACCCAGCTCCTTGTGTGCACCTAGCTCCCTTAGTGCAAAAATACGCTCCCTTGGGGCATTAGCTCCTTTTGGCACCTGGCTCCTTGTGACCACCTAGCTCCCTTTGGGCACCTAGCTCCCTTGTGGGCACTTAGCTGTCCCCTTTTGGGTACCTACTCCCTTGTGGGCAACCTAGCTCCCTTATGTGCACCTAGCCCCTTGTGGCACCTAGCTACCTTGCCCTTTCTCTTCTTTCTTATTTATGTGATATTTTCTCCTCCACACTCCTTTTTCCCCCACTACTAAAATGCCACTACCTCCTCCTGCTTACATTTATCCCTCCTTCTCTCCTAAATGTCATGTATTTTCAGTCCGCATGCAGTCTGCCATGTACTGTCATGTACCGTCATTTTACTGTATGTACCCTCATGTTCTGCATGTACTGTCTTTACTTCATGTATGGGATGTACGTCCCGTACGTCATGTACTGCATGCATTGTCAGCAATGTCCTGTAACTTTCAGTACTGTCATGTACTGTCCCTTACTGTCATGTACTGTCATGTACTGTCATGTACTCTTAGTTAAAAACTTATTTTAAAAAAAATTTTTGTTTATTACCTTTAATTTTGGGATAAATGTTCAAGAACCGACAAGTGGTAAAATTAACAACAGTAACACATGTGAACAATGTGCCCAGTTGCAACACATGTAAAAATGTGTAACACATGTGCAACACATGTTTCAAACAAAGTGCAACACATGGCAAACATGTGCAACAAGTGGCAACACTTTGTGCAACATGTGCAAC
>NW_026509533.1:0-35620 GCF_026875155.1 Cherax quadricarinatus
CGCTTTTTCATGTCTTGACAGACCATGCTCCACTGATACCCTTATTCCAGAACAAACAACCTACTGGAAGGTTAGCTAGATGGACCTTGACTATCCAAGAGTTCAATCCCACCACTGCCACCATTTATCATGTGGGAGTTCGACACGTGGATTAGGTAAGAAATACTCACGTAGGCTGTTATTACGTATAATTGCAGATATGTGGAGAGAGCCCTGACAGCCGTTACCTTGCCTCCTTGCTCACACTCGTAACACTGACTGACCGGCCGCCCAACAGTACCCAAGAGCGTCTTTGAATAATGCCAGTTCAGCGCAATATGAATAGACAGTGACTCAGGCAGAGACGGTTGGTCGTTGAGTCAACGGTACACTGGTTACTGGTAACTGGTTACTACTACTGAGAGTAATAATTGCTTCTCGTTGTGTATATTGCGACCGCTGGTAACTACAGGTTATATGAAATTCACAGTAACGTCTCGTATTTCAAGAAAAGAAACTAATGAAAGTCACTCCACTCCACTAAGTACCATTATAATACTGGTTAGTTGCTACTACAACACTGTATTCTGCTATTCACTGGTATCACTAGATTATATGCGAGTACACTAGCAGGCCAGGAAGATTATTAAAAACAGCTGACCTGTGGTAAGTTTCTGGCGACTTCTGGCACCTTCCTCTATAGGCTTATCACTTCATTTACAAATTCACCTGTTTTCAAATGACACTTTAGCCTTTATCATCAATATACTAGGGAGCCACTGTAGTATACACTATACACTATGTATACTCAATGTTATCAGGGAGACTTTCTTTCCTCTGACATGAAAAGTTCAATTATTATTATTTTTTTTCACACGGGACACAGGCCTGATTCCCCTCTGGCAGTAAACTCTGCTAGGCAGTGCACACTAATTCCCCTTTTTTGACTCAGTATATAATGTTTTCCGCCCAAGATTGGTTCCAGGCGCTAGAGGGATGTATCGTATAGGATTGATGACACAAATTAAAGTTCTAGCACGTAAGAGCGACCGTGAAAACACGAGAAAACCCGGAGCACAACGAGGCACGCTGACGTTGGGAGATTGGAGGGTGTTATCAGTTACAATGTTGTTATATTTTGTGTCAGTTACAATGTTGTTATATTTTGTCAGTGTTGTTGTGTAGGATTGACCATCCTACTGTACTTATTTTATATCTTTTTATTTTGTATTAAGCTGTAAAGATTTTAAATAAAATATAAAAAAAAGACGTTAAATTTCTAACTCATGATGATTTAATCAAGGATCAGTTTGTTGATCAGTCACTAGAAACACTGAGAGATATAGCAGTTACTGAGAGTGAAGCAAAGGATCTCGATAATTGTTACTATTATAGTAATGGTGTACTGATGGAGAAAAATACATGTAAGTTGTCAGCTGTAAGTTGTCGACTGGTCCGAACCCTCGACCGGTTTCAAACGGATTCGTTGGACAATAAAGCAGACTGTAAACGGATGGAGTTGTAGGCGCCCTTATCAAACACAAACAATAAATATAAATCAGGAAAGTACACTGGTAAGCTGTCCTAATATACAAAAACATAAAGTGGGACCAAGTAAACCAATTCCTAACCGATATAAGCTGGGAAGATATACTAAGCAACACAGACCCCAACGTATGCCTAGAACAGATTAAAACTCGGTGGCGCTCGATGTACGCACAAGGCTTATTCCTCTAAGAAAAAGGAGGAGTAGATGTAAAATAGAAAGAGACAGGCGCTCCCTTTACAGGCGACGGAAAAGAATAACAGAGCGGCTAAAAGAGGTCAATATATCTGAAATGCGTAGGGAGACACTGGTCAGAGAAATAGCAAGCATCGAACTTAAGCTAAAGGAATCTTATAGGAGTCAGGAATCGCGGGAAGAACTAAAAGCCATAAATGAAATCGAAAGAAACCCAAAGTATTTCTTCTCTTATGCCAAATCAAAGTCGAGAACAACGTCCAGTATTGGGCCCCTACTTAAACAAGATGGGTCCTACACAGATGACAGCAAGGAAATGAGTGAGCTACTCAAGTCCCAATATGACTCAGTTTTTAGTAAGCCGCTAACCAGACCGAGAGTCGAAGATCAAAATGAATTTTTTATAAGAGAGCCACAGAATTTGGTTAACACAAGCCTATATGATGTTATCCTGACGCCAAATGACTTCGAACAGGCGATAAATGGCATGCCCATGCACTCTGCCCAAGGGCCAGACTCATGGAACTGCGTGGTCATCAAGAACTGCAAGAAGCCCCTATCACGAGCTTTTACCATCCTATGGAGAGGGAGCATGGACACAGGGGTCGTCCCACAGTTACTAAAAACAACAGACATAGCCCCACTCCACAAAGGGGGCAGTAAAGCAACAGCAAAGAACTACAGACCGATAGCACTAACATCCCATATCATAAAAATCTTTGAAAGGGTCCTAAGAAGCAAGATCACCACCCATCTAGAAACCCATCAGTTACACAACCCAGGGCAACATGGGTTTAGAACAGGTGGCTCCTGTCTGTCTCAACTATTGGATCACTACGACAAGGTCCAAGATGCACTAGAAGACAAAAGGAATGCAGATGTAATATACTGACTTTGCAAAAGTCTTCGACAAGTGTGACCATTGCATAATAGCGCACAAAATGCGTGCTAAAGGAATAACAGGAAAAGTCGGTCGATGGATCTATAATTTCCTCACTAACAGAACACAGAGAGTAGTAGTCAACAGAGTAAAGTCCGAAGCAGCTATGGTGAAAAGCTCTGTTCCACAAGGCACAGTACTCGCTCTCATCTTGTTCCTCATCCTCATATCTGACATAGACAAGGATGTCAGCCACAGCACAGTGTCTTTCTTTGCAGACGACACCCGAATCTGCATGACAGTGTCTTCCATTGCAGACACTGTGAGGCTCCAGGCGGACATCAACTAAATCTTTCAGTGGGCTGCAGAAAACAATATGAAGTTCAACGATGAGAAATTTCAATTACTCAGATATGGTAAACACGAGGAAATTAAATCTTCATCAGAGATCAAAACAAATTCTTGCCACAAAATAGAGCGAAACACCAACGTCAAAGACCTGGGAGTGATCATGTTGGAGGATGTCACCTTCAAGGACCATAACATTGTATCTATCGCATCTGCTAGAAAAATGACAGGATGGATAATAAGAACCTTCAAAACTAGGGAAGCAAAGCCCATGATGACACTCTTCAGGTCACTTGTTTTATCTAGACTGGAATATTGCTGCACACTAACAGCATCTTTCAAGGCAGGTGAAATTGATGACCTAGAAAATGTACAGAGAACCTTCACAGCATGCATAACGGAGATAAAACACCTGAATTACTGGGAGCGTTTGAGGTTCCTGAACCTGTATTCCCTGGAATGCAGGCAGGAGAGATACATGATTATATACACCTGGAAAATCCTAGAGGGACTAGTACCGAACTTGCAAACGAAAATCACTCACTACGAAAGCAAAAGACTTGGCAGACGATGCAACATCCCCCCAATGAAAAGCAGGGGTGTCACTAGCACGTTAAGAGACCATACAATAAGTGTCAGGTACCCAAGACTGTTCAACTGCCTCCCAGCATACATAAGGGGGATTACCAACAGACCCCTGGCAGTCTTCAAGCTGGCAATGGACAAGCACCTAAAGTCGGTTCCTGACCAAGCGGGCTGTGGCTCTTACGTTGGTTTGCGTGCAGCCAGCAGTAACAGCCTGTTTGATCAGGCTCTGATCCACCAGGAGGCCTGGTCACAGACCGGGCCGCGAGGGCGTTGACCCCCAGAACTCTCTCCAGGTAAACTCCAGGTGATAGTGTTTCCACCACAGTCAAGCATCTTGTAGTGTTACCAGTTACATTTCGTGAACAAGCTATTGATTTTGCTCACAATAGTCCCATTGGAGGACATTTGGATGTCAAGAAGACACTCGGTAAACTGGAAAATAATTTTACTTGGCCTAAAATGAAGGAAACAGTAGTTGATCATGTACGACATTGCCAAGTCTGTCAAGTGACAGGCATGCCAGCATTCACACCTCCACCTACAACTCTTACTGGATCATTGTCCTCATCGCTCTCGGGCCATGTGGACCTGCTGCACAGATGCTCCTGGTTTTCTGTGCAGTTTTCCTGTTTTTGAGCAATCAAAATGGCGGACCGACATGGTAGATGTGTGAACACAGTCTGTGTTGAATTGATTCATGGCACGCTTACCGGTTCGACAATGCAGGTGTTACTTCCCACGATCATCGGTGAAGTCTCTGGCATACCGAATGAGGAATTGTATGGTGTAGTGCTCAACGGAGTTACTAGAATTTTCATCAAGTTTAAGGATGCAGCTTACTACTCCAGCATCGTTAACGAATTTCATGAGAAGAGGATGGCCGTGAACACTGCGGTGGAGGTATGCCTGCAAGATGTTTCAAGCTATGTTACGTGAGTCAAAGTGAGGAATGTTCCGTTTGAAGCAACTGAGCATGATGTAGTAACAGTTTTCCGAAATTATGGAAAGATCCACGCAGCAGAAATGGGAGAGTGGAAAGATGGACCGTATGTTGGGCTGCCTGAAGGTTCTTTTACACTAAAGATGACTTTACAGCAGCCGATTCCTTCATATGTACAATTGAACGACTTCACAACCCAGGTCATCATGTATTATGTGGGACAGAGGAGGACTTGCAGATTGTGTGCGTTATTCGATCACATGGCAGTTAAGTGCCACAAAAAGGCAGGACAGAGGGAACACATATCATTGCCGGTAATTCAACAGCAAGGAACAGTCGCAGCAGAGGCAGGTGCGGTCGTACGACAGTCACCTAACAGTTGGAGTGAGGAGGTTGACAAGGCAGAGGAGGAAATGGACGCATGTGTCACGTTACCCATTGGAACGGAACCTGTAAAAGCGACGAAAAAAAGGAAGATGATGGGTGTGCATAGCAACAGGATGGATTGTTGGAGGAGGTTTTAAACACCTTTCTAAGTGAGGTGGAGGGCACGCTGGAGGAAACGAGGACTGGCCACACGTCGGAGACATCACATTATGCTTTAGTGACTGGGGAGACCTTGTGCACTGGGGGATCGGTGCATACAGTTGTGGCTGAGGAACACAGAGAGGGAATGGAAGCTGAGGAAGTGTGTGGAGAAGGAGGATCTCGCAAGCGAATGGCTGGAACATCGGAGATGGACGACGTCCTCACTCCAGGGCAGTGTCGGGGAAAAAGTCGTGGAAAAAAGAGATGAGCCATGCGAAGAGTGGGGGGAAGGGTAAGGAGGAAATGAGCTGTTCAAAGGACATTGGGGAAGTTGGGGGTTTGGTCGAGCAAGGTGACAAACGAAGAACTATCCAACAGTCATGTATTGTGGGACACCTACCAAGGCGGAGGGGAAAACCCCCACTATTAAAGTAATTTCAATGTTGTGATGATCAATGTTAATGGTTTGAAAGCTGAAGTGAAAGGAGAGTGTGGGTGGGAATGGTTTTAAGGAGGTATGACATAGATGTTTGTTTTATACAAGAGCATAATTATAAGGTTGGATGTAAATTGTTGCTGAAATATATCAGTTGTACGTAAGTGGGTCTATGAGATTGAAAGGTGGTGTGGCAGTAGCTGTAAAGGAGAGCAGTCCCTATGTATTTTGAGGTGGGAAGAGGGAGGGGGGAGGGTGGTGGGGTAGACGGAGAGTGGGGAGGAGATATACTATGTTTTATAGGGGTATATATGCCGGCAGAGGGCAATGTTAGAGTTAAGTAAATTTTGTACGGGAAATTTTACTGTATCACTTCAGGGGTCTTCCTTAGTCACAGTCATCTGGGGAGACTGGAATGTGTCATAAGGGGGGATGTGGAGCCAAGGGGGGCAGGGTGATGTGTTTAAGCACTCTACAAATGTTTTTGCAGGAGTGTGGGGTTTAGGGATGTTGTGGGGAGGGGTGAGTGGCGAATGAGTTTATGTTGTCAGGAGGGGTTATTCCCCTACCGCATCCGTTGTATAGATAGGATCTATACAACGGACGCGGTAGGGGTGATGGGATGTGAAACTGTGGACGTGGGTTTTCTGACCATTGTGGAGGTATAGCAGATCTGGATTGGGAGGGCATGATTAGAACACAATCAGGTTTTGGAAGTTGAATGCGAGACTTGTGAGGAGTGAGGAGGTGTATGTGGAGTTTGGAGAATGGTGGCGAAATTTGTGGGGTACTAGCGAAGGGGAGTCAAGTATCTTGGAATGGTGGGAAGGTAAAGCCAAACCAGGTATAGGGGGTTTTTATAAATGAAAGGGACGGGAGGAGGCTAGGTGGAGGTATGGTTTACAAAATTATTTAGAGTATCAGCTCAATGAGTGTTATGAAGAGGGGGAGGGGAGGCAGTGTGAAAACACAGTGCAGCTCAGGGATAGGTTAACGGAGATATATAATGAAAGATTGATGAGGTACAGGTAAGGGTGGGAATGGAGGCAGTACTGTGGGGGGATAAGACTTCGGACAGCGTTTTGCGAATGTTTAGGTCTAGGCAAAAAGAGTCAACTATTTTAACCTTAGATGTTAGTGAGGAATTGGGACGATATTATAAGGGGCAAAGGTTAAATTCCCAGAGGAATGAGTAATTATGCAGATTATTGGTTCCAGGAAAAGTGAAAGAAGGGGAAATAGGGAATGAATTTCAGGAAGTGTGGGGGGCATGGTGTAGGGATGCGTGTGGAGGAGTTGGCTAGGATGAACGTAGAGATTCGAATGGATGAAGAGAAAGAAGCAGTGTTTAACTTAAGTACAGAAAAGGCGCCGGGAATAGATGGGCTTTCGAATGATTTTTATAGGGGCCAATGGAATCATATTAAGGACTGTCTAGTAAAAGTAATGAATTGTATACTAAGGGAAGGTAAGTTGGGGATGACACAGAGAACAGGTGTGGTAGTGTTGGTAAGGAAAAAGCAGGAGGGTACAACACTGAGGGAGTACAGGGCTATATCGCTAATGTGTACAAACTATAAGATTTTTGCGAAGGTACTGGGGATATAGGATGAAGAAGGTGGTAGGTGGGGTTCTACATAAGGGACAGATGGGGATTCCGGGATGGAGCATGAGAGATGGACATGGACGCATTAGGGAATTTTTAGAGAGTTGTAATGGAGGGGGTATTTTAGGTATTGATTGGGAGAATGCGTATGATTGTGTGAATAGGGATTTTCTGGGATAGTTTGAGACTCTGGGTTTTGGTGATGGAGTAGTAAAGTGGGTGGAAACCTGTATTCTGAGGCAGTGGTAAGAGTGCAATAAATGGTAACTTGGGTAGGCTTGTCAAAATGGAGAAAGGGCTGCGACAAGGGTGTCCTTTGTCCCAAATTTTGTTCGCGTGCATACAGCACAATTTTATGTATTAGTTGAGGGGGAGGTTTCAATGAGGAACAGGCAGGATACAATGAGGTGGTAGGATATGTAGATGATGCGACTGTTCTGATTACCGGTGTGGAGGGATTGAGAACGATAGCAAGGGTGATGATGTTCGGGAGAGTATCAGGAATGCGTGTAAACAGAGCAAAATTTGTGCTTATTAGAAATAGGTTCTTGGGTGGGGGTGGATTGGGGTTGGGGTTTGAGTGGGAAGTGGCAGAATGGTTGAAAATTTGTGGAATTATATTATGGTGATGAGCAGGAGGCTCGAAGAGTGAACTCTGAAGTTAGTGGGAGAAAATTTAGTGAACAGGATAAGGAACCTAAGGGCAAGAGATGTCACCTTATTGCAAAGGGCAATTGTCATAAATACATTGGTCTATAGTAAAGTGTGGAGTATTGCTGTAGTGTATCCTTTAAGGGGGCAGGAAGGTACATGAGATACAGAGGAGGGCTTACACTATGTTTGGGGTTTTGGGAGGGCATGGCTCAGGAAAGAGGTGGTAATGTCAAACATACATAGAGGAGGAGTGGGACTTTTGGCCGCTGGAGGTGAGATTGAGTCACTTATGTAAACAGAGGTTTGTTAGGGGGGGTGGGAGGGGTAAGAGTTGGAAGGGTGATGGAGGATGTGCAAAGGTGGTGGTGTGGAAAGGACTTACGTGAATGTGAGAATATACTAAGATTGTTGTTAGTGGTAGGAGAGATAACTAAACTTAGGATAGGATGGTTGGTGGAGATGATGGGAAACCGGAAATCATGCAAGGGGTGTCAGTGTACCCTTTGTAAGATAGGGTAAAATATGGAACGATTTCAGAAAGCTAGGTTAATGCCGAGAGTGAGGGAGTTGGTTCATAGATTTAAATGGGAATTTTAGCTTCAAAGACTGCATGAGCGTCATGGGATTGGTAAGGGAAGCAACCTGTGATCATTGTGATGAACCAGAAAACGCTTTTCATGCTGTTTATTTCTGTGAAGAGCTGCGGGGGTTTAGTTGTGGTTGGCAAGAGTTTTCAGATTGTTGGGTGGGGGCATAGTAGAATTTTGCGAGCCCTACTTTTGAGATACAAGGAGCCTCTGAGGCCGTAAGCGGGCTATTATCTACGTAGTGGCAGATTTCCTGTATTTTTCTTGGGAATGAGGGACAAGGGGGGGATTAGAATTAGAGCAATTGCAGCAGGTATTATATCGAATGGTCTGTAGGAATAAACTCATTATGGGGAACAGTGGACGACATTTTTTCCGGAGTCATACCGTAAAATTAGTCAATGGTCTTATAATTTTGGCAGGCTAATTATATGTAAGGGGCTGTTTTCTCTTTAACAGGGGTCACTTTAGAAATTTGGGGGGGAGTGCTTGATGAAAGGTTGTCGAGAGAGATTGGGTGGATTGGAATGGCATGTACAGTGCGGTTGTGTTTGTCATGTATGTTGCGTGTGACAGTTTTTGTAAGGAACAGTTTTGTATAACTTCATTTTTGTACTTAAAAACAGTAAAAAAGTTATTAAAGGAGAGTTCATGTGTAGTAAAGGGTCTAAAGATGGGATAAGCGAACGTGTTTTGGAATGCATGATTTTACCAACTTCATTGAGTTCATGTAGGGTGTACCCACTTGTTAACTTTGTGTATTTTAGAGGATATATATATTGCGGTGTCCTTGGAACATTTTGACGTGTATTTGGGCACTTCCCCATTTAAAATTAATGTTTTTTCAGACCACAATCCACTCACCTATATAAACACAATGAAGAGCAAAAATGCTTGGATCATGAGGTGGGCTCTCAGAATCCAGCCTTACTCTATTAGTATACAACATATTAGTGGTCATTGTAATGTAATTGCTGACGCTTTGTCACGTCCTTAATCATCATTGCTACATTTAATTAACGTAATTTATCCCCAAATTCCTTTTGTTACTTGCTACTTTGTATTCAGTAAAGTAACATAATCTATCAGCCCATGTTAATTATGTATTACTCATGTCTAATTTTTTTTATTTATAATTCACATTTAGTGGTGATATATGTTTGTGTCAGGAGACAGTTGGAGACAGAAGCTGAGTGCTGAGGGGTGTAGTGTTGTGTGGGTGATGCTAGTTACTGAGTGGCAGAACAGTCCTGCCGCAGACCCCCCCTTCACTACACACCTTAAACTTTATAATACACAATGTCCATACTGCCTCGCATTCCACTACAACTACTTAAGAGTGGAATGTCGTATCCGTCTATCACACAAGACAGTTCAAATTCAATCTCCGCTCTATGATCGAGCCTCAACATGTCATGCTTGCTACACTATCCTATCTCCACCACTGATGCAAATAACCACAAGTATGCAGAGATACGATATTGTGTTACTGCCCTAGTACCAAGGGCATAACTTATAGTGGATATAGACACTGTAAAATGTAAAAAGTGTTTGGCACAAGAGTGACTCTGATTAATTTTTATATTAAACGTGTTATTAAAGTAACATGAGTAATCACAGTAATGATGTGAAAGACATTAAAGCAAACTCCTAGTGCCACAGTTTGTCATGCTGGGGGGTTATTGAAACCCCCTGAATGGGTCACAATGTATATAATGTATATTACTTTTTCTTATAATTTTATATTGCTTATATTTGCGATAATAGTAAATCGTCAATATATTGTTTTATATTATTATTGACTTAGTTATAATTATTAGGTAGGATGTAATATTTATATATATTAATTCGGTGCTCATAGTTCAAGTCTTGATTGGATTTAACTACTGTAATTATCGCTCATTGCTCATTTCCCTGTTGGCTTCTCGGTGTTGCTTGGCAGCAACAGCACGGAGCTATCACGTGATCAGGGGGGTTTCACGCCCTTTCCTGGAGTAGTCAGTCGGGGCTGCGCTCTCGCTCGTCGGTTGGACGTTCTCCTGACAAGACATCCCACACTCATCTCCCTTGTGGGCCCTTGTTGGAAGATCATCTCTGTCACTTTCTTGTTGTTGATTCTGTGGAACTCTGTTCACAGAACATTGTCTAGACTTAGGATTTTCGACGTTACACTGAGGTTGTGTGTCACATAGACACTGAGAAACTCAGGTCCTGAACTGTAGCTTCTGACCTAACTTGTACTGGTATCTGTGCACTGTCACAGTTGGGAATTTTCTAATGCTGAACTTAGATTCAGTAGTTTAGTTTAGTTTAATATGTTTATTATGCACCCCATACCCATCCAGTGGGAAGTAGTCAAAAGATTACAGAGGTACATAATGGGTCCAGGGACTGGGCCTCAAAGTTTTGATAGCTGAGCAAGTTACAGAGGTAATGAATTCACAATTTACAAAGGTAATGAACTCACAATTTACAAAGGTAATGAACTCCAGGTAGGTCTAGTCACAATCATGACAAGTTACAAAGGTATTAACAGATTTTCGAGGTACACAATGGGTCCAGGGACCGGGCTCCAAAGTTTTGATGGCTGAACTAGGTACAAGGTAACGAACTCACAAGTTACAAAGGTAATGAACTCACAAGTTACAAAAGGGAATGAAAACTGTAAGAATGGTTACTTACGTTTTTACATGGCTGCAATCATGAACAAATTTTAGAGTAATGAGCAATTCCCCACTTCCACACCCGGTCACAACTGTAGTGAGTTATTGGGGCAAATGTTGATTGCTGGATCTCCACACACACACACACACACACACACACACACACACACACATACAAATTCATACACACACACACATAATCACCACACCACACACCCCACATACACAAACTCATACACAACACATGCACACACACTCATACACACACACACACACACTCATACACACACAACACACTCATACTCACACACACACACACACACACACACACAACACACACCAACACACCACACACATCACACACTCATACACATCACACACAAACACACCCCCACACACACACACACACACACACACACACATGCACATATGTGGTAATGCTTTATTTACAGCTAGCAAAGTCAGGGTATTTCTCCAGAATGGTCTGTAATATACCACTGTGGATAAAATACTTAGCCATTTCTTGAACACTTCTGAGTGAGTTGTTTCTAAATCCATTAATTTTATCGCACTCCAGTACATAATGACGCAGGTTTAGTTTAAGTTAGCTGAGCAAGTTACAGAGGTAATGAATTCACAATTTACAAAGGTAATGAACTCACAATTTACAAAGGTAATGAACTCCAGGTAGGTCTAGTCACAATCATGACAAGTTACAAAGGTATTTACAGATTACAAAGGTACACAATGGGTCCAGGGACCGGGCTCCAAAGTTTTGATGGCTGAACTAGGTACAAGGTAATGAACTCACAAGTTACAAAGGTAATGAACATACAAGTTACAAAGGTAATGAATACTGTAGGAATGGTTACTTACGTTTATACATGGCTGCAATCATGAACAAATTTTAGAGTAATGAGCAATTCACACTTCCACACCCGGTCACAACTGTAGTGAGTTATTGGTGCAAATGTTGATTGCTGAGTCTCTCTCTCACACACACACACACATACAAATTCATACACACACACACATAACACACACAAAACACACACCACACACACACACACACACACACACACACACACACCACACACACAAACTCATACACACACACGCACACACACTCATACACACACACACACTCATACACATGCACACACTCATACACACACACACACTCATACTCACACACACACACACACACACACACACACACACACACACACACACACACACACACACACACACACACACACACACACTCACACACTCATACACATACACACAAACACACACACACACACACACACACACACACACACACACACACACACACACACACACACACACACACACACACACACACACACACACATCTTCTTGGACTGCAAGAAGGCCTTTGACACAGTTCCTCACAAGAGATTAGTGCAGAAGCTAGAGCATCAGGCGCATATAACAGGAAGGGCACTGCAATGGATCAGAGAATACCTGACAGGGAGGCAACAACGAGTCATGGTACGTAATGATGTATCACAGTGGGCACCTGTGACGAGCGGGGTCCCACAGGGGTCGGTCCTAGGACCAGTGCTATTTTTGGTATATGTGAACGACATGACGGAAGGGTTAGACTCAGAAGTGTCCCTGTTTGCAGATGATGTGAAGTTAATGAGGAGAATTAAATCTGATGAGGACCAGGCAGGACTTCAAAGAGACCTGGACAGACTGGACACCTGGTCCAGCAAATGGCTTCTCGAATTTAATCCTGCCAAATGCAAAGTCATGAAGATAGGGGAAGGGCACAGAAGACCACAGACAGAGTATAGGCTAGGTGGCCAAAGACTGCAAACCTCACTCAAGGAGAAAGATCTTGGGGTGAGTATAACACCGAGCATGTCTCCGGAAGCACACATCAATCAGATAACTGCTGCAGCATATGGGCGCCTGGCAAACCTGAGAACAGCATTCCGACACCTTAGTAAGGAATCATTCAAGACACTGTACACCGTGTATGTCAGGCCCATACTGGAGTATGCAGCACCTGTTTGGAACCCGCACTTGATAAAGCACGTCAAGAAACTAGAGAAAGTACAAAGGTTTGCAACAAGGTTAGTTCCAGAGCTAAGGGGAATGTCCTATGAAGAAAGATTAAGGGAAATCGGCCTGACGACACTGGAGGACAGGAGGGTCAGGGGAGACATGATAACGACAATAAAAACGCGTGGAATAGGGCAAGGTGGGAAAAAGGACAGGATGTTCCAGGGTGGGAACAAGAAACAAGAGGCCACAATTGGAAAATGAAGACACAAAAAAAGTCAGGGGGAGGGTATAGGAAGTATTCTTCAGTCATAGAGTTTTTTTAAAGGGAGTGGAATAGCCTGAAAATGACCGGGAGTGGAGGCCCCCCAAATTTTACAGTTTTTAAAACGAGGGTTTTTTATTTTTAAAGTTTTTGGAGCGGGGAGGGGGGAGGGGCTAAGGGGCAACCGGTGAAGGGCGGGGCAGGAGCTAGGATCGACCCCGCAACCACAAATTTGGTTTTTAGTAAAATTTTGGTGAGTAAAACACACACAAAACACATCCATATGTGGTAAGCTTTTTTTTTTCAGCTAGCAAAGTTTAGGGTATTTCTTCCAGAATGGTCTGTAATATACCACTGTGGAAAAAAAAATTTCTTAGCCCTTTCTTGGGAAAAATTTGAGTGGTTGTTTTTTAAATTCATTAATTTTTTTCGCCCCTCGGGGTTTCATAATGATGCAAAAGGGTGTGGGGCAATAATCCCCTTGGCCAAAAGTTTTCATTTCGTTTGGTTAAATTTTGGGGGGTTTGGGGATTTAACCCGCCCAAAAAAAAACTTGTAACCCAGGCCCGAGCCGGGCCCGGGAGTTTACATCCAAGGGGTTTTGCTTATTTTTTTTGGTTTCCCCAAGGGCATGTGGCTCCTCCTGATGTTTTGAATGAATGATAGATGGACCCCACGGTGGGCAAAACCCCCTGAGCCTTTAAATCCAGGGGGTTACAATAAACCAACTAGGAAAGTTTACCCCTTTCGTTTGGGTCTACATCTTTTGGGGGTGGTGATTTAACCTGCCAAAAATTTCTTGTAAAACCCCGGAGCCCCGGGGGGTAGTGCTTTCCCAAAAGTCTGCTTAATTTTTTTGGATGCACCATGGAAATGTGGGTTTCCCCCTGCATGATAGAATTTTTGATAATGGACTCACTGGTTGTTTAAACTCCCTGAAACCTTAAGTCCAAAAAAATTTTAAAATGAAGGTTTTTTTCGTTTTATTGTTCTAAAAAATACTACCCGACCCAAACCAAATTGTAATCTACTCCCTCTTTGGGGGGATACAGCTTAAACCAAATTTTTCAGTTTTTCACACCCGAAGCCCCCCCCCATGTGAGATGGAATCCCCCGCTGTGCACTCCCGACTCCAAAGGGCCCCCAATCCCACCATTTCCTGTTTCTGGTTTGCACAAGCATTCCACAATTTTTGCTTAATGAGTTGAGAGCATTTATATTCAGTAGTATGGGAGTTTTGTGACTATTGTGAAGGATCTGCAGATGATCCCTACTTAGTGTCATTATATTATCTCCTTGTTCCTGATTCTGTGCCGGTGTTGCTTGTTATATTGCTGTTCAGCTTATCAGTCATTTTTTGTTCAGGCAAGCTGTTCTGATTGCCAGGTTGGTCGGGAAGTTAGTTTATGTGAGGACTTATAGTCAGTCACTGTTTAAGTCTAGTCGAGTCTTGAGATAGGGAACTACCTAGAGCACTTACACACATACACACAAACTTAATTGTATATATTTGTACTATGTTGTCAAATTCTAATATTGTATCAGACGATACTTATAGGCCATAAAGATGTGAAATGTGCCTTCAGCACAATATGACTGTACACGAGAGAAGTGATTATTATTATTTTGTTTATATTGATTAATTTAATTTAATTTGATAATGTACGCCTAGACAACTTTATTAATAAACTTATTAAATTTTAATTTCTTTAGTTAGTAGCCTACCAGTTGTAATCCTGAAGCACTATTAAATTTTATTGAATTCTAATGGATAATTGGACCAGGATACTGAATACTTGTTACAAAAACCCAGTAACAGGCTGGATGCTAGAAGGGCAGTCCTTTCTAGTATTCACTGGAGATCTCTATGCTTATTAGAAATCGCGTTTTTTGTAACATCCTGACGCCAAATGACTTCGAACAGGCGACATGCCCATGCACTCTACCCCAGGGCAAGACTCATGGAACTCCATGTTCATCAAGAACTGCTTTTACGTGCTTTTACCATCCTATGGAGAGGGAGCATGGACACAGGGGTCGTCCCACAGTTACTAAAAACAACACACATAGCCCCACTCCACAAAGGGGACAGTAAAACAATAGCAAAGAACTACAGACCGATAGCACTAACATCCCGTATCATAAAAATCTTTGAAAGGGTCCTAAGAAGCAAGATTGCAACCCATCTAGATACCCATCAATTACACAATGCAGGGCAACATGGGTTTAGAGCAAGTCGCTCCTGTCTGTCCCAACTACTGGATCACTACAACAAGGTATTAGATGCACTAGAAGACAAAATGAATGCAGATGTAATATATACAGACTTTGCAAAAGCCTTCGACAAGTGTGATCATGGCATAATAGTGCACAAAATGTGTGCTAAAGGAATGACAGAAAAAGTTGGTAGATGGATCTATAATTTTCTCACAAACAGAACACAAAGAGTAATAGTCAACAGAGTAAAGTCTGAGGCAGCTACGGTGAAAAGCTCTGTTTCGCAAGGCACAGTACTCGCTCCCATGTTGTTTCTCATCCTCATATCTGACATAGACAAGGATGTCAGCCACAGCACCGTGTCTTCCTTTGCAGATGACACCAGAATCTGCATGAGAGTGCCTTCCATTGCAGACACTGAAAAGCTCCAGGTGGACATCAACCAAATCTTTCAATGGGCTGCAGAAAACAATATGAAGTTCAACGATGAGAAATTTCAATTACTTCGATATCGTAAACATGAGGAAATTAAAACTTCATCAGAGCACAAAGCAAATTCCAGCCACAAAATAGAGCGAAAAACCAACGTCAAAGACCTGGGAGTGATCATGTCAGAGGATCTCACCTTTAAGGACCATAATATTGTATCAGTCGCATCTGCTAGAAAAAATGATGAGAATCTTCAAAACTTGGGAAGCCAAGCCCATGATTATACTCTTAAGTCGCTTGTTCTATCTGGGCTAGAATATTGCTGTACACTAACACCACCTTTCAAGGCAGGTGAAATTGCTGACCTAGAAAATGTACAGAGGCCCTTCACGGCACACATAACGGAGATAAAACACCTCAGTTACTGGGAGCGCTTGGAGTTTTGGAACCTGTACTCCCTGGAATGCTGGTGGGAAAGATACATTATTATATTCACCTAGAAAATCTTAGAGGGACTGGTGCCGAACTTGCACACGAAAATCACTCACTGCGAAAGCAAAAGACTCGGCAGACGATGCAACATCCACCCAGTGAAAAGCAGTGGTGTTGCTAGCACGTTAAGAGACACAATAAGTGTCAGGGGCCCGAGACTGTTCAACTGCCTTCCAGCAGGCACTGGACAAGCACCTAAAGTCGGTACCTGACCAGCCGGGCTGTGGCTCGTGCATTGGATTGCGTGCAGCCAGCAATAACAGCCTGGTTGATCAGGCTCTGATCCACCATGAGGCCTAGTCACATACCTTGCCGCGGGGGCGTTGATCCCCGGAACTCTCTCCAGGTAAACTCCATGTAAACACCAGGCAATCTGCACAGCTGCTTGTATGTTCCACAGCAATCTGACAGTGGGTTGGCACCTCCTGGACCATTGCACTATTCTCCAGGCTGAACTCTATGCTAACTAACTAGCTTTGCAGCATGCAATTGCAGACCATCAGCATCCCCCATCATCCATGTTGATTCCAAATCAGCGATCAAGGCTATTATGCACAGTGAGTCAAGGGACAACATGCACTTAATCACATCCTTCTGGAGTGACCTGACCCCTCAAGGAAGGTTCCTTGATGTTGGTGAGGGGCTCTTGATTTAGGGAATTGGATCTGTGCTCCAGTTCCCCGAATTAAGCCTGAATGCCTGTTGTGATAGAAACACAGGCCTTATCTCTAGGCTTTATTGAACATAGAATCTTCATAGTACTTCTGCAACAACAAAATATAATGACTAGTACATCTAATAATGGCTTCTACAGGGATGGTGATGTCTTGCATATGTCAAGAGAAAAGTTATAACTACAGGCCACATATTTAAACTCACCATGTAATCTGCATCGCTGAAATTGGATTAAGTAGGAGAGAATCACACCACCCTGCATTGGTGCCCATGACACCACACCAACTGTTGTTGTTGTTAAGGGCCCTAGGAGGTGGTGCAGTATGCTCCTGCTGCTGCTCCACGGACTGTATCATACTATCCTCCCCTTCTAAAATATCCGAGACAGTAATTTCC
Source organism: Cherax quadricarinatus (assembly GCF_026875155.1). Classification (NCBI taxonomy): domain Eukaryota; kingdom Metazoa; phylum Arthropoda; class Malacostraca; order Decapoda; family Parastacidae; genus Cherax; species Cherax quadricarinatus. The sequence goes on from NW_026509533.1 coordinate 17,462, forward strand.
CAAACTGTAGTGGGCGAAGTACAGTCCCGACACGTAGCCCTGAGCCTCTTCACCAGGTTGAATTTTCCAGGGGGTTTGATTCAACTGCTGGAGCGAACTCCTCTATTTCCATTAGGGGTCGTTCAAGGGGCTTTCAGGGAGAAAACGAAGTCTTTCAATCTATTGGTGTATCTTGAGATTCCACCCACTAATAGGGATTTCAACTGGGGCTAAATGTCTTGTTGTACTGTAGTCTCTTCACCATTATGGTATCGAATGTGGGGCGGTTAATGGATTAGCTTGCAGGAGCTCTACCTCTTCCACTAAAGGATCCGTCTTGTTCTCATCCTACGGTGACTCTTCAGGAGAACGGGGACCGGATGACATAACCAGTGGGGACGAGGCTCGTAGAGGAACGACGTGAATAGTTGAGTGTCTTTCATGAGGGGTTGCATTAGTAGCTGTGCACAGCAGTGATTAATTAGAGTGAAGAGAAATCAGGTAGGACCGTTTGCCGTGTTGAACAGGTAGATTGCGCGACTTTAATGGTATTTAATGCCTTTCCATATGTCCCCACTTGACCGCTAACTTGACCATTGCTTGAGGGTTTTAGCTTGTTGTTCTGCGCAGAATACCTTTGCTCGCCAAAAACTCCTGAAGTTCGTTATCATGAACGAGGATCCCCTGTCTGAATGGATATAAGCTGGCTACCAAAATCAGAGAACAAACTGTGCAAGACAACTAATACAGTCTGAAGCAGCCATATTTGACAGGAGGGAATACAAAGGGAAACCTTGATATTCATCTACTATGTTAAGGGAAATCCTATTTGATTGCTGCTTGTAGAGGTCCTTTGAATTCTATATTCACTCTTGCGAAAGGCGGGGTGGATTTTATGAGATGAGTCTTCTCTGGCTGATGAATGTTTTGGCTTGCACTTGCACCATATCTGCATGCTCTGATCATTTGTCGCACATCTTTCCATGGTAGGGCATGTTCTTTGATTTGACAAAATGGAAAGGCGTGTAACTCCTGGGTGACACAAAGCCTTGTGGAGAGCTGAGATTGATTGCTAAATCATGACATCTGCTCCTCCGTGGGACCTAGAGACTGCATTCAGGTGAGATGTTCTCTTGTCCCGGTCGGTACAGAATATCAGTCATAACACGATAGTTCCATCCTCCAGCGTAATATTCTTGTCATTCTTTTCCTACTTTTGTGCCTCTTGTCGAACATATACATCACGGACCGTTGGTCAGGTCCTTATGGTGAAATGTTACCAGTTAAATTAATGCTCCAGTGGCGAACTGTTCTCTGATGGCCTGGGCTTCCTTTTCTACAAGCTGCATAACATTTCTCTGGAACCTTGAAACGTTTCGAAAAGAAGGGCTATGGTCGTCTCCTGAGATAAGACTGCAGCACTGGCAATGTCAGATGCATCCGTTTCCACTTCGAATGGTCAGGGACTCATCAATGGCTTGACCTACTGAGTTTTCAATGTCCTGTTTGAGAGTATGGAAGCCGGCTTCTGCTTCCTTTGTCACAGGAAATGTGGTAGCACTCAATGGGGGACTTTACTTGAATAGTTGTAGTCTCCATTGTGAGTAATAAGCAAAGGAGACCCAAGAGTTTTCGGCGTGACTTTTTGTTCTTGGAGGCATTGGATGTTCCCGTAGAGGGTCGTAGTCGTTCAGGGTCTGGGAATATTGAACCTCCTTCACAAATAACCAAGGTGCTAGCCTTTAGTTGAAAAAGTGCATTTTCCTCATGGTAACTGATATTTTTCTTCCTTGCGGCTTCAAAAACTTATCAAGGTTTGCATCATGTTCCTCCTGGGTTTTGCCACAAATGGTATCATTATCTAAATGTGTAGGTTCCCATGAGTTGCTCTTCCTGAAGAGTGAATCCATAATTGTTGAGCAGGCTACCCATTGGTGACTCCAAAGGGGACTTGGGTAAACTGATTACAGGCCAGCACTAGCTGAAACGCTGGGTTGGTTTATCTTCATTCCTTATAGGGACTTGATGATAGGCATTCTGACAGAGCAATTCGTGCAAACACGTAGTACTGAGCAATTTTTGTCACTGTTTCGTCATTCGAGGTTGAGGGTACCCATCAAGAAGTGTAAATTTGTTGATTGTCTCAGAGTAATCGATAGCAGTCTCCGTTGCCTATACCATCTTTAACAACACAACTGTGCAACGCAAGGGGAATCCACCTCGGTTCAATAATACCCTCCTTCAGCACCTTGAGTTTCTTTCTCAATGAACATCGATCCTATAGAATAGCGGGAGACTTAGCTGATTTAGGATGGCAATCCGCGGTACGATTGCAACCAGCTTTGGTGGGGTCTTCCCTTATAAAGTGCTAAGTTCCACAGACACAATTGAGGCAGTTCACCTCCATATGTTAAGGTGACACTACCCTGCAGCTCTGAAAGTTGATCAAGGCTAACATCAGAGCACAGTTGTGGCAGAATAGCTAAAATGTACATCTTGTTAATCCTTTCAATTAACTCTGAGATTTACATACAAAACCCTAAGGTCCTGAATAGAGAGAGATGTTTGATGCATGGAAACGGTACGGATGAGTGATGTAGAGTCAAGGAGAGCCGTTTAACTAAGTCAAGGTTGATGAAACTCTCTGAGCTGCTATCCTCCGCCTCTTACTTCTGTTCCCTTTGATGAATACTTTCACAAACTGCCTTTGACAGTGAATTTGGAGTAGCCGCAGAGTCACTGTGCTTGAGTCGCATGATCACTGGAATGTGGTGGAGGCACTAGCTCTTGTTGATGCTTAGCACGACCGACTTTAGCAAAGTGCCTTTCTTGTGGCCTTTTGGCACATTGCTTCAACGAGAAGGACACCTTGGGCGTGATGTCTTTGGAAAAATCACAAAAGAAACATACCGTACCTGCTGATGCTGTCACTGAAGGCAGGTTCCCCAGTAACTTCATTGCAAAGAGGTCTTTGGTCAGGAATTGCAGCACTTACCACTCGAGGGAAAGGCTGAGTGCGTACTGTTTACTTCTGAATTCTTTGGGCTGAATCTAGAGCTCTTGCCTGGTCAAAGGCAGTGGCTAAGTCGAGAGTTTTATTCTCCACAATAACTTGCCTATTACTGTGATTGCAGGCCCACTGATTAAAAGCCAACCCTGATGACTCTTCACAATACCTGAGCAGCTGTCATGCTTGGACGGGGACAGTCCTTACCTAAAATTTTCAGTGCTTGAAGTATTCTCTATGGACTCTCATTGCTGGCGGCGAGTTGCAGGCGATAGCGTGCAAAGATTTCATTTGTAGGATTAAGATACTGAGACTTGAGGGTTTTGATAGCATCTTCGTAGGTATCTACACTCGAATTTAGCCTCATATATCTTTGGTGACAAAAATTGGATGAGCAGACAGGAAGACTTAGTTTCTCTAGTCTTCTTTAGGAAGGGCTCCCAAGAAGTTTTCGAAAAGTCCTTTAAACGTGCTTCCATTCCGAGCAGCCGTGATAGTGGGGTCACAGTCTAGCCTCTCAGGTTTCAGTAAACGCTCCATGTTGTGTGATGTAGTTACGCGCCAGGATCACCACAGGTAGACCAGGATTCCTATGTTCATTAAATGTTGTGATAGAAACACAGGCCTTATCTCTAGGCCTTTATTGAACATAGAATCTTCATATGTACTTCTGCAACAACAAAATATAATGACTAGTACATCTAATAATGGCTTCTACAGGGATGGTGATGTCTTGCATATGTCAAGAGAAAAGTTATAACTACAGGCCACATATTTAAACTCACCATGTAATCTGCATCGTTGATAAACTGGATTAAAGTAGGAGAGAATCACAGCACCATGCTTGGTGCCATGACACACACCAAATGTTGTTGTTGTTAAGGGCCCCTAGAGGTGGTGCAGTATTATCCTGCTGCTGCTCCCCACAGGACCAGTATCACTACAATGCCTTCCACATCCCCCCCCAGGCGCTGTATAATCCTCCGGGTTTAGCGCTTCCCCCTTGATTTTTAATAATAATAATAAAGGAGTGACCTGCAGATGCTCATGGCCCAAGGACGCAGAGGCACCATCAACTGGATCCCGAGCCAGTGGGTATCCCTGCATGATGCAGCATATGTGGCTGCTAAGAACGCAACACTAGAGGCACAGCCACGTCCTACAATCTCCACGAGCCGCAGCTGTGCAAAGCCAGCGCGACCAGGTGCCCACTCCCTGCCCCTGGGAATTCGAATAGCCGCTGTGGTATGACAGGGCGACTCACAGGACACCCCCCTCCAAGTATTCTGAAGCAGACCAGGGAACTTACGGTATCCCACCACTGCTTTGGATCGTTGAACGGGCAAAAGAGAAGTTTGGGTGCCCACTGTGGCCGATGGTTCCGAAACCCCTAGTGCACTCCCCCTTAGACTGCCTAGCTACAATGCCCTTTTGCTGTAAACACATCCTGATGACCCCAGTGGAATGGGCCCGGGAAGATGAGGCAGCACATGTAGTGCCCCTAGCCATCAGGGGAATTTGGAGGACCCTACTCCCAGTCATTGCTAGTTCCCCCCCCCCACTGCTGAAGTCGATATGAAGGCCTGCTGAGGTCCTCCGCTGCACTCCACACCATCCACCAATAGAGCAAATTGAATTTTGGTAAATCGGTTATTCAAAGAACCGCAGAGGAACACTGCACTACCTGGGGAGCCAATTTTTTTTATATTTTATTTAAAAACTTTACAGCTTAATATTAAATAACAAGATATAAAATGGGTACGTAGGATCCTCACCCCTACAAAACATACACTAACAATTTTTTAAACAACACATTGTAATTGACATAAAAGAGGTTACCCATATACACTCACGAATTTTTCCATATAACATACTACTATAATATAAACAATATAAACTATATAACTATATAAACTATATAAAATATAAACTATATAAACCTTTCAGATTTGTATAGTTAACATACTATGGCTGAATATGACAAAGGTTCACAACCTTCACAGTAGATAATCAGAGTAATAAACCTACATCACAATCCATTTTAAAAACAAGTACATGCTCTTCCCAAAATTAACCCCTATACAGTAAAAATTTAAACCTAAAAACATACATACTGCCTCACTACAAATCCCTCTTTAAGCATTAAAAAAAATGAAAGTCCTAAGTCTCACACTTATACTAAATAAATATTAATAAATATTAGAAAAATTTTAAATACGGCCTTTCCACCGCCTGAGCACATTTATAAAGTATGAGACTAAACCATACTGTCTCATTACAAATTTTAACGATGCATTAACAAATTTTATGGAAGTCATTAGCGTTCCATCCTCATCAACTGGATGAGCACATTATATTAATGCAAAAATAAAGTCATACACTCGCTAAAAACCCCAACACTAAACAACAAACAAAAATAATTTAAATAACCTCTCATTGTGATACGACTATCGCACATGAAATATGCCCAATAAAGGCTATAAACGCACACTCTACATAAGCCCAAAGCTCTTCAAGGTTCTTACACCTATAATCTTTACACCATTCACACTTAATACAGAAGAAGGTCATGACGACCCTGACACATCAAACACAGAATTCTCCATTCGTTACTACATAATTACTTGTATCACCTTTGCTTTCTGTGCCCACTTGCATGCTGCATACACTTATGCCACACATCTACACCTTCTATACCCACATACACCTCACTCTCACCCCTCCCCAGGAGGCGACCCCGCTGTGTCCCCCTGAATTCCCCCTTCTCATTGTAATCCCCAAACCTCCCCTTACTCACTCAGCCCAAGTCGTAGATTGATGAGAAACCCTAACGTTAACATTCTATACCCTTCCGAAAAATCCTTCTCCCACCTCCTCCCATACAGTTCTCTATTACGACACATCGTACGATAAACCGTTACTGCTAGTACCGCCTCCGCACCTCACAATCCCCCCTCCCCCTCATCACCCACGATATATATATATATATAATATATAATCCAAAGCTCTTATAACACTCTCATCGAACCCTCCCACATCTAGGCTTATTGTTCGCATCGCTATTGGGCCGTGCGCACAGGCTGCGCAGACCTCCTGATTGAGTTGGCTTGTGCCCAGTTTACCCGTTTGAGCTTTCTACCCTGGCGTTTGCTGGTGAAAACTTTATTTTCCAACATGGCGCTGCATATCAGCATACACATCAACACTGTCTGGGTTGAGTTGACCCGTGGGGCTGTCACGGGAGCCACGATGGATTTGTTTCGGAGGGCCCGGGGTTTGATTCCCCGGGGGTTTGGAAACATTCGACACATTTCCTTACACCTGTTGTCCTGTTCACCTAGCAGCAAATAGGTACCTGGGTGTTAGTCGACTGGTGTGGGTCGCATCCTGGGGGACAAGATTAAGGACCCCAATGGAAATAAGTTAGACAGTCCTCGATGACGCACTGACTTTCTTGGGTTATCCTGGGTGGCTAACCCTCCGGGGTTAAAAATCCGAACGAAATCTTATCTTATCTTATCTTATCGTATCGCAAATGAAGAGATATGTGGTGTAGCACTTAATGGGACGACACGGATCTTCGTTAAATTGACATCAGCAAATGTTTACGAAGCGGTGGTTGATAAGTATCAAGAGACCATTATAGCCATCAATTCAGCTGTATCAGTACGTCTTCATGATGCATCTCGACATTACACATGGGTAAAAATCAGGAATGTGCCTTTTGAGGCGACTGATTTTGTTATAAAAGATGAACTACGTAATTATGGTACGGTTCATATGGCCTCCGCAGGTCGGTGGGCCGCTGTACCATATGCTGGAATGTTGGAGGGAACATATTCAGTCAAAATGACCTCACGCCATCCCATTCCATCCTATGTATATGTAACATATGCGGGGCAACGTCTTTACGTGTCGGCTGTGTGGGTCATATGACCACATAGCAGCACAGTGTGGTAAGCTTTCGTGGGATCTCCAACTATCACAACAGCAACAATCGGAAGAGGTCGGGGAAGGTGAGGGACGAGAACAGTCTTATGCAAACCCTGTCTCGACAACGGTCATCTTGGAGTGATGAGGTGAAAAAAGCACAGGAAATGCTTTGGAGGATGCAATCAGCGAGGAGAATCACCGTCATTGGACATAAAGTATTTGAAGAGACTCGGGCCCACTATGGGGGAAGAGGATGTAGCGGCGTCTTAGTGAAGGCACTGGATGTTTTGTATAGACGAGTAAATTTGGGTCAACCGTGTGGAGGATCCAGGTGCAAATTTTGGGATCGGTTGAGCATCATGGTGGGGGCGACGGATGGAAGCATTGAGTCTAGTGTGTTGCATGGTAAAGATGGTGAATGTAGCAGAAGTGGAGGTGCATCACGATAGTACTAAAGAAATTCCAATGCAGGTGGAGGTAGGAACGCGAAAGCGAACTGTGACCCCATCGGACTCAGACGACCCTGCTTACTCCTGCCCAAAGGCCAGGGAAAAAGTCTTGGGTGGTGTCAGAGGAAAGGGAACAGTGAATCCACGAAACAAGAGTTTACAAGGTGGTTCCAAAAAGGGGGAGGGATAAGAGGTGTTGTGAAATGTATAAGTAAAAGTCTATACCTAAGAACAAAGGAAATCCCATTAATTAAATTTTTAAGGTTTTGACAATAAATTAACGGTTTGAGATTGAGCGAAGTGAAAGTGGTTTAATGAATTTTGGTGATTTAGATGTGGATGTGGTATTATCCGACACATTACAGAATTGGATATGGTTAGAAAGGGTTTGGGGTTACGATGTGATTGGAATATGCGACGGGGTTTTAAAGGGGGGGCGTCGCCATTCTGTAAAGGAAATAGCCGTTTGTGGGGTACGGCATAGTGAAAAAGGGGGGGGGGAAAGAGTGATTGGGTGGAGGTTTATGGGGTAGATTTACAATAAGTTTTGTATGGTATAGGGGCGGCCCGAGGGAGATGTAGGGCTTAAAACTCATTTTGGACAAGATGTATTAGTATATTTCTACGTAGTTTACCAAAATGTAGCAAAAATGGGGGGCCCGAAGGAAATGTGTAATACAACAAAAGGGATGTTGAGCCCGAGAGCGGATTGTTGCTTGGGGTTCTTGGAGATTTATTGACGAGTGTGGGTTTAAAAAGGATGTGTGTGGGGGGGGGTGCATGGTTGGGCATACTTTCATTAGACGAGATTATGCGGCAGATTGGATAGATGTCGTCTCTGTGCGGTTTACAGTGCGGAGATTAATGTGATAAATGTGTTTTTTTCGGATCATAGAGGAGTTGTAATGGTGGTAGATTTTTGAGGGGTGTGCAGGAGGGGGTCCATATTTGGAAAATTTGAGGGAAAGTTTTTAAAGGGAAGGAAAGTCTTTTTGTCTTTTGGGCATGTGTGGGAACGCCTGTGGTTGAAGCACCTGGAGATGTGGCTTTGGTTAATTGGTGGGAAACGTTAGCCAAAAAAGCGAATTAAGGAATATTATATTAGTCAAGGGGTGAGAAATAATCAGTTACAGTATGGTTCCCCCAACGATATTTTGAGGGGCAGTTGTGCGACTGCTATGTTTCAAGTGAATGCTAATTATCCTGTTTTTAGAAATTGAAAGAATCAAGGAGCAACTACGAAATTTACAAAACGAAAGGTTTGAGGGGGAAAGGCTAAGGGTGGAATCGAAGAGGTTTTTTGGGGGGGAGATGGGCCGTCGGCGAGTGTTTGAGGAATAAACCAGAGTCGCAAGGCGGGATTTAAAGGGGGTTGAATGTTCAGGTGGTATCGGGTATAGAGTGAATGGGGGTTTGACAAAAAGGGGGGTTTAGGGGGGTAAAATTGGCTTGGAAAAATTTAAAAAAGCAAAGTGTTGGAAAAGTAAAATTGCATTGCAGCAATCGGTGGGTTTGTGCAGTGGAGCGGAGGGCTGATCTTTGATGTTGGGAGGGCCGTAAGGAGTGTGAGATTTGGGGGGCTTTTTTGGGGCGCAATTGGGTAAGGCCCCGGGAATTGAGGGGTTCCCCCAGCGACTTTTATCTTAAAATTGGGAATTTTTAAAAGGGGTTTTTTGGTATTTTATTAATATAATGAAGGGGGGAGGGGGTTTTAGGGGAACAACAAAGGTTGGCTGGGGTGTCCTGTTCCAAAGGGTGGCCATTAACATTTAAAAATTTATGTGCAATCTCGTTATTATTGGGGAATAAATTTTTAAAAGGATTTGGCAAACAGAAAAAAAAAAAGTCCTGGGCAAAGTGTTTGACAAGGAAAATATGGGGTCCCGGAAGTCTTGTATGAAGGTCCGGTATGTTAAAGTTTTATTGAAAAAAAAGAGTAAAAATTGGGAGGGGGGGGTATTGGCTATGATTGGGGGGGCTATATAGTGTGGAAGGGGGAGACGTTAGGAAGATAGAGATGGCGGGTTTTTTGGGGCGGAAATTATATTCATGGGCCAAATTTAATGTACGGGAGGCACCTTGCGTGTGCGGTGAATGGGGGGTTGGGAGATCGAATTCAGGGGGAAGGGGTTTGCGTCAAGGTTGTCCCTTTCACAATTTTTTTTTGCTTTTTTTCAAGATCCCTTTTTAGAGGGTAAGGGTTTTATTGGAGCAAAGGGGGTGGGTAATGTAAGGGGTGGGGGGCGGGCATTGTTGATATTCGACGATACGACGATTTTGGTGAGGAAAAAAACAGGGATTTGATTGGGTAAAAATTTAGTGAAAGTTTTGAAAAAGGTAGGGCCCCATGAGATTAATCGGGGAAAACAAAGTATATGAATCTTGGAAAAGGGTACGTGAGGAAGGAATGGTTTTCGAAAAGGGGGGAAAGGGTGGGCCCAAAAAGTATGTGGGATCGTTTTTGTAAGTGAATCAAGTTAGCAAAAAATAAATTCCGGCTATCGTTTTAGTGTTCTGAAACGCCCCCAGTGTTTGAGCTGCAATTAAGTTTGCAAAAAAAGGGGGATTACAACGAATGTGTATTTTATAGTAAACTATGGCATGTTACGTAATATTTCCGAACTTCGTTTTTAGTTAAAAAAGGTTTCAAAAAAGTTTTTTAGATTAATTGGGGGAAAAGGGAAAGGGAAAGGTTAATGAGCGGTCGCACACTCCCGGGTTTGGGCCCTGGAGGGCTGGTTTTATAGATGTCGAAAAAAGGGATAAAAAGTAGTATTTAAAAAAGTTTGTTATACGGGAAGGGGGGGGGGAAAAAAGGGCGTCTTATAGGTACTCAGGATATGGACGGTGGGGGGGGGTCGGGAAGTTCTGTAGTGAGGCAATGTTACGGGGTTCATAAACGGAGGGATCCCAAAGGAAAAAGGGAAAAAAGTACTCTGTCGACTTTTTTGGGATTATCCAAAGGGTTTTCTACACATTGCTGCATGTATGATAATTTATTTAACTGATTTGTATACCGAATAAACTTTCTTACTTACTTAATCACATATTAAATTGAGACTCTTGTAGGGTAGATGGTAAGGCTTGGTAGCGGCGGTAGAAGGAGTTTTTCCCATGTATGTTGGGTAATATTTGGGGGGCCCTTTAAAAAAATTTCGTTTAAAAACCTAAAGTGAGAATTGTAAGATTTTTTCTGGAATTTGCCCTCAGGAATGGTTTTTATTCTATAAGAGAATACGAGAGGATGGGGAAAGCAAGGATTGTGGAGGATTGGCGACTTTTTATATACGGTGTATTTTTGCGATTGTATTGAACTTATAAGGGTTTGGATGGGTAAAGTTTTAAGGTTAGTGGGGGAGGGGGTTTGCAGTCTTGAGGGTTTTAAGTTTAGATATAAACTGGGGTGAATAAAAGAGTTGAGAATGCGATTGGGTATATGATTACGGATTAAAATAATATATGATGTGGGCTATGAGGGAGGCGAACGTGCGTGCAAGAATTAATGCGTTGGCAGCAATTTTTATAGGCACAGTGTAGAAATAAAGGGGTGTATGGAGGAGATGGGAGAGAGATTTTAGTGAGGGTTATCGAAATTTCACATTAAGGGATTTATGGGATTTGCAAGTGGGTAAGGGGATACAATGGCTATTTTCCTAGAATGGGGAGTGAGCATGGAGAGTTGTTTTTATGGATGTATAATTTGAGTTTTTGATAATCTAGGGGCAATAGGGTTATTGCCCCGAGGGTTTCAGGTACTACACAGTTATCATTTGGAAGTGTGTTACACTACGATTGCATATTATTATTTTTCATGAATAAATCATTTCAAGGACTTTATGACGAAATTTTTCAATGAGATTCAAATATGTTATAGGTGTCTTTAATGATTTTGATTCAATTGTAAATGGTAAAAAGATCTTTATTTTCAGTTTAATTATAGAGTTTTTTCTTATGTAAAGCACAACTTAATGGTGTAAATTAGAAAATAGGTAGGTTTGATATTTTAAGTTTTTTTTCCTCCTTTTAATGTACTTATCAATGGAGGCAATATGATGAATATTGCTAAGATTTGTTAACGGAAAATTTCTGTACTCTTGGAGTTAATACAGGTGAATGAAATTATTTTTGGGTTGAATGGAGGTTATTATAATTGAAGGTGGATGTGAATGTGTTAAATATGTCAGTATGTTTTATATTAAAATTCCTTGTTTAGCACATGTCGGGAGAACTGACAGTCAGAAATATTTACCTTTGTTTAGCACAAGTAGGAGAACTGGACCACTCAGAAAATTTACTTTGTTTAGCACTTTGTCGGAGAAAATGACAGTCAGAAATATTTACCTTTGTTTAGCACATTTTGGAGAACTGACAGTCAAAAAATATTTACCTTTGTTTAGCCACATGTGGGGAACTGACGTCAGAAAATATTTAGAATGAGAAGAGTGGGATTTCCTTTTTTGTTTTTTATTTCTTGTAAATATGTACATCAATGATTTAGAATAGTTAGCGGGTTTTTGGTAAATTTATGGTTTGTTACGATAATCATATTGTAGTAGGACTACTAGGCTTAGGTAGACGGTATAATTTTTGATAAGGGTAATGCTTCTTTGATCGACACCATGCCAAACCCCTTCTAGGGTAGGGTAGGTGCCTGAGCCCGAGCCTTTAGCTCATAAGACTTTTCATTCCATTAGCCTCCTTGGGTGGGGATGGCAGACCAGAGAGGCCTAGCTTGTGGCTAGGCCTGGGGACAGTTGGTCCCAAAGATGAGGAGGTACTTGTGCCTCCTCCCATGGGAGACTTAGGTCTCAGACACTCCCTAGAGAGGGAGCCAAGGCGGGCCACCTTGGAAAAGGCCCGGGCCGGAAAATACCGGCGAATATTTAATAATAATAATAAAATAATGCTTCTTGACATTACAAGACTATTTATTATAACAAAGTGGTTCAATGTTTTATGGCAAGCAATTCATTGGAAAAAATTTGAACGTATTCTCATAAAGAGAGGGATGTATCAATAGACCTGTGCTGATTAGTGTAGTGGTTTCCATATGAGGTTTCTAAATTTATGTAGGCCCATTCTTATTCTATATTCCTTTCTTGTGTTCTGAGCAGAAGGAATTTGAAAAAAAAAATGAAGGATAATTGTACTGTACATATATCAATTCCGAGCTAATAAAGAGATACAATGCTTAATTTTATGAAGAATTAGGTTGCATTTTTACTATTGTTAACTTATACACATGTATCTAGTTTAGGACAGTCTAAGCTTCGGCATCAGATATAGTATTGGTTATAGTTGTTATAATGTTAACAATGTAATGGTAATAGGTATTGTTTCAATATCCGATGTCAGGATTTTCATTCAGTGCAATATATTTGTTTGAATTTTCTTGACTCATGTTTGTGTATGGTTTTAAATAAAATATAAAAAAAAAATCTAGGCTTAGTGCACGCAGAACCGACACCCCTCGGCCCCCAACCCCCTGTACAACCCTACTTCATTGTCCTCTTCGCTTTCGGGCCGAGTGGACCTTTGCGCAGACGCTACTCAGTTTCCTCACAGGTACCGAGTTGAGTGGTTGTGTGCTCTGCGCCTCGCCCTTGGTGGCGAAAAAACAACATTACCCCACAAGATGGAGGGAAAACCTCCGACGAGTTAACACTGTATGTGTGGAGATTTTGCAGGGATCTTTGTTGGATCATAATGTTGACGTCCCCCTACTCCAAAAACCTGCAAGACAATAAGATCTCCAACGATGACATCTATGGTGTTTCAGTAAATGGTGCTTCCGGGGTTTTCGTCAAGTTTACGATACTACAGTGTATGAGGATGTTGTTCAACGTTAAAGATCTACGTTGTCGGTGAACTCAACTGTGGCAGTGTGTCTTCGGGATGTGTCCCGCACTTACAAATGGGTCAAGATTCAAAAGTCCCCTTTTGAAGCTGATGAGCATGCAATCCGTAAGGTTTTCACCAAATTTGGGATGATTCACCAGACTTATGCAGGTGTATGGAGCCATGGCCCATTTGAAGGTAAACCTGACGGGTCGTTTTCAGTAAAAATGTCCATCAAAATTGCCATCCCGTCTTTTGTTCTCCTCGACGTCTACCGTACTCAGGTATACGTGTATTACCCGGGGCAAAGGAAGACGTGTCGGTTATGTGACGCATATGGACACATGGCATATCAATGTGATTGTCGGCGTTCCCATCAACAGGGTGAGCAGCGTGTGTCGTCAGACGCTCCTACACAAGCCCCCGAGTCCATGGTAGGCGAGGGCGTCCGTCCGACACCAACGCCTCAACAGCCTTCCCTTGATGTACCTGTCACTACACCTGATTCACCGTGTGTAACATTGCCCTATATGGAGACAAGCGTTACTGATGACGGTTGTTGCAGCGAAAATCAATGATGTTGTTCCACCTCGTGAGGTGAGATAGACCCCCTGTTGCTTCCGGGAAAAGGAATTTGTATGGTGCGGTGGAGGAGTGTCCAGCGCCACCATCCCCCCCAGTGGCGCCCGATAATAGAAATTGGTAGCCCACCATCAACGATTGCTACTCCGGACAGACCCACTGTGATAATTACTAGCGTGGACGTCCATACACACATGACCGCACCCCCCGCACCGTAGTCGAGGGGAAAGCTCCCTAAGCGGGCGGCAGGGAATTCAAGTAGTGATGATAAACTGGACACCAGACAACGACCTGGGAAAAAAGTCGTTGGGCCGCGATTGCGGGCTAATGGCTTTGACAACAATGCCAGGGTGGCGAGCCTCCTGCTTGGCGATTTTTGTGACACAGACGGTGATGACGCTCAATGTCTCAATGTATTACGAGTGAATGTGTGTGACGAAAGACAGCAACATTCCAGTGTTTAACTATAAATGTCAATGGTTAAGGACGACTCACAGGAAAGATGATTTTGAGCGTGTTTATGTCATTTTTAAGCCTGATGTTGTGTTTCTCCAAGAGCACAATTATCGGGATGTGGGTGAATTGAGAATACGAGGTTATGTTGTGTATGGAGTGAATAGTCCATGGTTAAAAGGTGGTGTGGCAGTGGGTTTAAAACGAGGGGAACAGTCCTTTCGGCTAATCATTGGGAAGTTGGATCTGACTGGCTTAGTGCGCATTGATGGGTGGTGGGGTATGATGAGAGTCGGATTCATTAGTGTTTATGGACCTGCAGCGAGGGATGCGAGTACGAAAAATCAGTTTTTTTGAGGAGACGCTTGTGTATCACTTCGGTGCTACCCGTGGTAACGTCGTGGGAGGTGACTGGAATTGCGTTACACGACGTCGGGATGTGGAACCACGGAGTAGTGGGTTTTATTCTCAACTTTTGAGTGATATTTTGCAAGGAGTTGCATTGCGCGACGTGGGAGGTGATGTAGTTGGTGGGGTGGATTTTACTTTTGTCCGACAGGGTTACGCAGCTCGACTCGATAGGATCTATGTAGCGCATGCTATTGACGTACAGAGTGTCCAGACATGTGATGAACATTTTACTGATCATCGTGTGGTATTGGTACGTCTCGCCTGGGCTGGTTTGCCACAAGTCGTTCCTCGTTTTTGGAAAATTAAATTTTTAGTCTTTTAAACGGAGAGGAAATTCATGACTTATTTCGTCGGATGTGGTCTCAATTATGGAATAATGGGAATGGGTGTCGTAGATATTCTGATTGGTGGGATGTTAAGGGGTAACCCTGTATTAAATCCTTTTTTCGGGCAATGAGTAAAGGGGCGATACAATTACGTTATGGGAATTAAATTACTTACGGCATCATTACGTGCATGTTACGAGCCACTTGCAGAAAAATCCGGTAACCCCATCGCCGCCCTAAAAGCGGAAATATCGGATTTACAAAATCAGTTAATTTTAAAGGGACACGAATTGCGGCGGGAATTGTTTAAGTCCTTTGGGGGAGACCGACCATCTGCGTATGTTCTACAGGAACAAAATCAGCGTCGTCAGGCATTCAATAAATGGGTTTTATGGTGCGGGCGGGGTTGAGTCCTTCCCATCGGGTACGATGATAATGGATACCATCGTATGAGTCTTTATGCTGACTAGTTTTACCGTGATACATTTAGTGGTAGTCGAGATCGTACTGTTGCCATGGATGTCGTCCAGTCGTGGGTGACTAGTAAAATTAATAGAGGATGAACAGCTATATGCTATGGGGCCTGTTAGTGCTGATGAAATACGGACAACTTTGCAGGACATGAAAAAGGAAAATCGCCGGGGTCAGACGGGTTGCCATGTGAATTTTATTTAGAATTCTGGGGCGAGGGTTAAGTGAGTTTCTTGTTAGGTTATTTAAATAGTATGAAAAATTGGGGTTATTTAAGTAGGTCTCAAAGAGAAGGTATTGTGGTTTTGTTCCGAAAAAAACCGAATGTACGATATACATGATTACAGGGCGATTTTAACCCCGTTAAACACTGATTATAAATTATATGCAAAAAATTTTGTGCAACCGCCTTAAACCCATCCTAGAGAAGGTTTTCATCCAGGTCAGGCTGGTATTCCGGGACGATCGCTCTATTTAAGCCAAAAGGTACTTGATGATTTTGTTTGCGACCCCCAAAGTGAAATGGGTAGGGGGGGAGGAATTTTGGCGTTAGATTGGAAGGCGCGTTTGATAACGTTGATCATCTAGTGTTGAAAATCATAATGGAGCAGCTGGGTTTCGCACAAAGATTATTAAGTGGGTTATGTCTTGTATACTGACGCGAGTTTACGCGTCCAGGTGAATGGGAAATTAGGTACGACTGTCTCCTTACATCATGGGATCGCCAGGGGTGCCGTTATCGCAAATTTTTTTTTGCTATTTATCAGGAACCTTTGTATAGGGCACTGGCAGCTGGGTGTGGCAACATCCATGCAATGGGCAGTGCGTAGGCCCATCCATATTGTTGGCTATGTTGATGATACAACGCTTATGCTTACAGATGCCCGGTTTGTTTGTCTGCCGTAGATCGTATTGTGACCACTTTTAGCGAGGCAACGGGTGTGATAAGTAATAAGGATAGTCTGGACTATTTCTTTTAGGGCCGTGGCAACGAGGTCCAATCTCCGTGGAGAGTCCGTGGGTGGGCGTGAATCTTTGAAAATATGCGGGTTAATTCATGCGGCTAGTAGTACTGAAGGAGTGTACTCAATTCTAAGATGGTGGTTGATAGCGTAATCCGGCGTGTGGGTATGCTGAGATTACATGGGTTAACTCTCCACCCAAAGGGTGTAGTTACAAAACTCCATCTTTTATCTAAAGGGGCATTTTGCGTGTATCTTTGTTGTGTCCAAGGAGAGACACTTTTTATTGGTGGTGGTTTTGGTTTATCGGGGGGGGAAGTCGTTTTTTGCTGGTTACAGCAAGGTGTTTTTTTTAAGTGTTCGAAAGGGGGGTTTGGGATTATTAGTTTTTCAGCATCAATCTTCCCCCTTTTGTCAGCACACAACTGAATCCCTGCGGGGGAAAAAGGGGAAAAACCAGTTGCGAGACGTACATACCTGTGGAGGTGTTAAGGGCATGATCGCCAATAGCATAGATATTTTTGCGCGTGCTTACGTTTTTTGATCCGCGCACGTTTAAATTGCTACTTAGTTCGGGCGACTAGGGAAGCTGACGGGCACCGGTCTTTAGTATTTTCCCTTTGACGTTGGGCGATATTTGGAACCCTGGTGGATTTTCCATTGGCCCCCTTGTTTTTTTGAAAGGGTAAAAATTTTTTTCAAAAACCTTCCCACCGGGTCCTTTTTTGTGTACACGACGGTTAATGATATTCCGTCCTGTACATTGGGGATAGAAGAAACTTTTTTTCATGCGATTTATTTTTGCGAGCTTGGAAGCCGTCGCTTTTGGGCTCGGTAGACTTATTGGGTGGTGGGTGGGGGGTTTTTCCCTTCGTGTCCTTAGTTTAGACGTGGGGGGGGAATCCCGGTGATTCGAAAGGGCATTGGGGGTTTTTAGTACGATTTTATTCTACACTTGGGGGCTCGGACAGCTGGAACAATTGAAGGGTACACGGTTTTATAGCAGTCTGTATCGAACCCAAGGTAGGAACAAGCTGTTGTTGGGAATCGTTGGGAGCGTAGTTTTTCCCTTTACCCCCGTGTTTCCCTGTTCCCAATTTATGGAATTTGTAGCCCTAAAAAAGTAAAGGACTGGTTTTACTATGTTTTTGAGTGCTGGTTTGGTGTGAAGAAAAAGTAAGGTTGTGTTGGGTGAGAGTAAAAAGAAGGTTGTGTTTGGTGTGAGAGTAAAAAGTAAAGGGTTTTGTTTTGGTGGGGAGTAAAAGTAAGGTTGGTTTGGTGTGATAATAAAATAAGGTTGTGTTTGGTGTGAGAGTAAAAAGTAGGGGTGTTTGGTTGGAAATAAGTAAGGTTGTGTTTGGTGTGAGAGTAAAAAGTAAGGGTTTTGTTTTGGGGGAGAGTAATAAGTAAGGTTGTTTTGGTGTGGAGTAATAATAAGGTTTGTTTGGTGTGAGAGAATAAGTAAGGTTTGTTTGGTGGGAGTAATAAAAAGGTTGTTTTGGTGTGAAGTAATAAATTTAAAGGGTTTTGTTTGGTGTGAGAGAAAAAATAAGGTTTTGGGTTTGGGGGTGAGAGTAATAAGTAAGGTTGTTTTGGGTACGAGAAAGTGTTGGAAGTAAAATAGGGTTTTTAGATTGTTTTTATTATCCTGGGTCGTAGTACAGTTTTTTTGTGTCAGACCGTGACTTTTAAATTCCATCAAAAAAAGTACATTGTATATGTATTTAAACCCTTATGGGGTTTTCGGG
>NW_026509534.1:0-13789 GCF_026875155.1 Cherax quadricarinatus
TAAAAGCTTTTGACAAATGGATCAGGCGAAATAGCCAAAAATACGTGCTAAAGAATAACTGGGAAAGGGGGGAGATGGATCTTCAACTTCCAAACAAATCGAACACAAAGAGTGGGGGCAACAGATTTAAATCGGGGGCTGCCATAGTGAAGACTCTGTTCCAAAAAGGCACGTACCCCCCCATTATTCTTTACCCTACAGACATAAACAGGATAAACACCACAGCACCGAATCATCCTTTGCGGATGATACTGATCGCATGGGGCGTCATCCTGGGGACGCGGTTAACCCCCAAAAATTAAAAAAAAGTTTTCCGGGGGCCACGGTAAACAAATATGTTTCAATGGGGCAAAATTCCAACTACTCCGTTATGGAAACGGGGGAGATAAAAACTAGAACAGAGTATACTATTTGACTCCGGCCATACATAGGCAGAAAAAAATGTAAGGGACCGGGGGAGTGTAATGCGAGGATCTCACTTTAAAGGGTCACACGTGCCACGATCGCACGTGCAAAAAAATGATAGGAGGAAATGAAACTTTAAAAACGAGAGACCAAGCCCATGATCCTTTTTTAAATCACTTTTCTCTCAGGCTGGAATACGCGTACATTAAAATCTCCTTTTTAAAGCGGTGAAATCGCAATCTAGAGAGGTACAGGACCCTTTTACCACAAAATAAGTTCGTAAGCCCCTTTAACTACGGGGAGCTGGAAGCACTTACTTGTACCTTTGGGAACCAGGGGGGAAAGAGATATCATAACAAACACTTGGAAAATCTTGAAGGAATGGTGCCAAACCGCACACACAAATCACTCCCTACGAAAGAAAAACGGGCGGGCGATGCAAAATGCCCCCAATAAAAATAGGGGCGTCTTGGGTAAAAAAGGGGAAAACACCATAAGTGTCCGGGGCCCAAAACGTTCAACAGCCCCCCTAAAGCATTGGGGAATTGCCAAAAAACCCCTGGCTGCCTTAAAGAGAGAGCGGGAAAAATACAAAGTCAGGCCGGATCACCCGGCTGTGGCTCGTACTTTGGATGCGTGGGGCCCGCGTAACCCCTATTGATCGGGCCCCTGATCCATGGGGAGCCTGGCCCGGGGACCGGGCCGGGGGGCGTTGATCCCCGGAATAACCCCGGGTATTTGAAAACCCGTTTTTTGGTGAGCTGTGGCGGGGGAAACAGCTAATTTCGCCAGAGAAAAGAGAGGAGAGAGGGGGGAGGACAGCGTAAAAAATTTTTTATGCCACAAGAGGGGCAGAAAGCAGCCTTCACTCGGGCTGTACCCTCTCCAAAACATCACCCCATTGAGATCATAATCCCCGGGATATCGAAAGGGAAACACATTCGTAAAAACCATAATGATGTCAACGAGATAAAGTCAGTTTGATAAAATAAAAAGCGGCCCCCACAGAGGGCTCCAATTTCTCCGTTCCCTACTTGTATGTCTTTAAAATAAAAATGCTTTCAAATAGTGATGTAGGAAACAGCTCTAGCTTCCCAATAAAGTTGGGAACCTTAACCTGTAATAGCTTGTCAATAAGCTGGGATCCTTTTAACCTTTGGCAAACCCTGTGAAAAAAAAGAGAGAGAGAGGGGAAAGGAGACCCCACACCTAAGACGCGTTGAGGAAACGTGCCACCACAATGACTTTTTCAGTCCGGACTAAAGATACCTTTGCGAACTTATTCAATAAATACCTTGAATTGTTCACGTATGTCTTTCCTACATGCTGTGGGTATCACCACCTCTAAAATCATAGCTTTGCGTTAATCCCAACTGTAAAAATGGGTTGCAGCCGCATTTTTGCATTTGTTTTTAAATTTGGTTAAACCCAAAAATAATAACCCCCCCTCTACCCGCCCGGGGTTTTCGGGCCAGGTTGCGGGGGTAAATAACTTCAAACCCGCCATGGTATTTAAACGGGCCCTTTTCAACAGCAGTGGGCGGGGCCTTGGCCTCCCTTCCTTCCTGTCCATCCCTGGGTTCACTCGTGCTGTTTTCAGGTCCCCACTATCCATTACAAAACCAGCGTCAGTTCTACCCCCTACAGTTCCCCCCCCGGCCACCTCCACGTAATCCCGGGTCCCTCCCTATTCCTCCCTCCATCCCTTCTCCCTCAGTGTGAAGAAATGGTGTTGGTGCCGGTAACCCCTGGTTACAGCTTTCCCACTCAGTTCGTTTCCCCGACATGGAGAAATATAGGGGGCCCGTTTTTACCCCCCTATCCCCAAACGGGATCGACCCTTTGTGGGTCGCATCCAGGGGGAAAAAGTTTTAAAAACTCTTATCTTTGTTGAATGTCATATCCGTGAAGAAGACTCCACAGCTTGTGAAAGCATTCATATGTTGGGTGGAGGGTTCTGTACCTAAGGGGTTTAAAAAAAAAACCCACGTGTTTAAAAAAAAGGCTATACAAACTCTGAGAAATTCCAGTCCCCTCACGTTTCATGATCTCTACCTCACCTTGCAGTTTTTAAGACCCATTTATTTTTCGACATGGAGCTGAAACTTCCCCGGGCTGGGGGACTTCCACCCCCAATACTATTTCTCCAATTTTGAGACTGATTACATCTTTTTTCACTACATCCCTACTGCTCGATATTTGACTAAGAAGCATAGTGTGTGGGGGAAACGTTTCAACAATAAAGATATCCAACCGTTGGACATATTTTTAATCATCAACATACAAATATTTTTACAATTTCAACTGAGAAATTCCTGACGTGTAAAACGTAAATAAATGTGTTGGTAAAAAGTGTTTATAAGAAAAAGTATGTTGGGAGGAAATAACGAAAAATATCGAAATTTTAATAATAATACTGATATTGACAAAAATATAAAAATCCAGTAAGAAAACCCACAAAACTGAACCACAATACTTCCTTGCTGTGGTCAGTCCGAGTGTTTTGTTTCACTTTTTAAAGTTAAAGTGGGGCAGGTTATTGTGGGGGAGGGTACGACCTAAAGGAAATTCCCACTTTCGGTGTCAGTTTACACCTAATTCAGTGGGAGGTGGGAGAAGGGAAAAAATAAACCCGGTGAAAAGAAAGGGGCCAAAAACCTTTTTTTTACCTGTCGCGGGAAAAAACTCGGTGGGGAAAAACCTTGTCCCGAATAGTCTTCACTGTTTAATGTTTGTTTGCAGCTTGTCGGGTTGCCTCTTATATGAAAGGTTCAACACATTTTTAAATTACGAAAGTTTTTTTCCTGTGTAAGCTTCATCAAGTTACAATAAGGTTCGCAAAGCAAACTTTTCTCCCAGTAACGGCTTTTTTTTTCTCAACCTTGTTAGTTTTGCTCTAAGAAAAATGGGCTGTAATCGTAAGTGTAACTGGGGTCAACTGAACACAAGGACATAAGTTAACTTGTCCCAGTGAGACACAAGGACAGTAAGTGAAAATTGAGCCAACTGAGACAAAAGGGTACATAAGGAAACTTGATCCCAACGAACAAAAGGTACAGTAAGTGTAACTTGGGGCCAAAACTGAGACACAAGTACAGTAAGTGTAATTTAGGCCAACTGAGACAAAAGGGTACTAAGTGTAACTTATCAGACTGAGACACAAGGAAGAAGTGTAATTTGGGGCCAGACTGAGCAAAAGGTACATAATGTAACTTGGGGTTCAACGAGACAAAAGGGGCGTAAGTGTAACTTAGGCCAGACTGAGACACAAGGTACAGTAAGTTAACTTGGGCCAGACTGAGACAAAAGGGACAGTAAGTGTAATTTAGGCCAGACTGAGACAAAAGGGGTACGAAGTGTAACTTGAGGGTCAGACTGAGCCCAAAAGGGTACAGTAAGTGTAATTGAGGTCGACTGAACACAAGGTACGAAAAAGTGAACTTGAGGCCAACTAGACAAAAGGGACAGAAATGAACTTAGCCAGATGAGCAAAAGGTACATAAGTGTAACTTGGGGGCCAGACGAGACAAGGGTACAGTAAGGAAACTTGGGGTCGACTGAACAAAAGGGTACAGAAATGTACTTAAGGTCAGACTGAGACACAAGGACGAAAAGTTAATTTGGGGCCAGACTGGACAAAAGGGGTAATAAGTGTAATTGGGGCCCAACAAACAAGGTACAGTAAGTTAACTTGGCCCGACGAGACACAAGGTCAGTAAGTGTAACTTGATGCCAGATGAGAAACAAGGGACATAAGTGTAACTTGAGGCCAGTGAAAAAGGGACAGTAATTTAACTTAAACCCAAACGAGAAACAAGGGACAGTAATTAACTTGAGGCCAGATGAGAAAAAGGGGGACGTAAGTGTAACTTGGGGCAAGACTGAAAACAAGGGACAGTAAGGTAACTTGAGCCAGACGAAACGGGGACAGAAAGTGTAACTTGACCCCGACGAGAGCAAACACTTGGGGAACAACGCACAACTCACTAACTGATCACCTGCAGTACCACATAAAAACCTGGTTTAAGTTGCTCGGCATGGGACGATAAACCCCATAGTGAATATTTCTTTAAAAAGTCCTGAAGTGACATGAGCTTAAATGTGCCTATAAAACATAAGAAACAGCCCCCACAAGTATTATATAATGGATTAAATATTAATGCAAAAAATACAATGAGTTGAGTACTTTAATATAACTGTCCCAAAAATATCGCACAGGGGAGAGAAGAGCTGATACGACGTTTGGTCAACGGGGCTCTTGAGAGATCGTCGTAAGCCTCTCTCCTCTCTCCTCTTCACCCTCTTCTCTCTCTCTCTCTCTCTCTCCTTCTCTCTCCTCTCTCTCTCTCTCTCTCTCTCCCTGTGCGGGGGTTATTTGTTCATTGTTCCCCAGTCAGGTTTTGTGCCTTTTTGTTCTTCATTACGACATGTTCTTGATGAGGTGCTGCGGGTTTGCTTAGGATTTCGGCAAAAACTTGGTGCTCTGCTCCCGGACGAGCACTTGGGTCGTTCAGTTTTTCCAAAAAAAAAAAACACCCTCAATTTTAATTTGGCATCATTGTTTTTAAACACGCTGTTTGTTGGGGGAACTGTGACCAATCAGAATGAAAGGCAGTGGGGAAGGTGGAGGGGCAGGGGGAGAGGAGGGAAGGGCCCAAAAGGGGAAGGGAGACGAGGGGGGAAAGGGGAAGCGAGGGGGGAGAATGAGGGGGGGATGAGTTGAGTGGAGGAAAGGGGGTTTTGGAAAAAATAAGGGGGAAAGGGAATCTACCTGGGGTTATTCCGGAGGGGAGTAAACGCCCCCAATTTTCCGGCCCCTGACCATGCCCAGGATTGGTCTTGATCAACCGGCTTTTGCTGTGACAGCCGAACTCGTGTATGAACCACGCCCGGCGGTGGGCACTGACTTTGTATCTATCCATTCCCTCTTAAGACATCTGGGGGTTTTTTTGGTAATCCCTCTTATTCAGGATGGAAGGTTGTTGAACAATTTGGGGCCCCCGGGACACAAATTTGTGTTATCTCTTATTACTCACGCCCTTCCCCCCCCTTTTTCTTTTAAGGGTGTTGCACCGTCCCCCCATCTTTTACTTTTGGGTGTGATTTTTGCATGAGATTTGGACAAGCTCTCTGAATTTTTCAGGTATATTTTATATCTATCTTTTTCCCCTGTTTTTAAAGGATACGGGTAAAGGGGATTTTAAAAATGTTCATAATTCTCTGACTTTCCCCAACGGGAATTTTGCATCCCTAAATGGACGTAGTGTAAAGCATATTCCAGCCTAGAAGAACAAGGATTTAAAGAGGACATTTGGGTTTAAAATTTCCCTTGTTTTGAACATTCTTATTATCAAGTCATGCAAATATAACTGACATAAAGCACTACCCATGAATTCGAGAAAGAAATGAGAACATTGTCATGGGGGTTTGATCGGTAGGGTAAGAATACCACGGGGCGGGTAGTTTTATTTTTTTTTTTTATTTTTTTATTTAAAAATTTGTGCACAAACAGAGGAAAAAAAATACAGAAAAGAGCAGTATGCCAAACCCATTTATCTATGCTAGCTTTAGGGGCTGGCTTAAAAATTAATTTAAAAGGGAACTAAGCAATGAGACATCGGGATAAAACTTTAAATGAAAAACAGATTACTAAAAAGCACAAGGAGAATTAAAAAGACGGTCAAGGTTGTATGCTTTGTTGTACATTCAGTAAAATGGAGTATTTGTTAGTAGTGTATTTAAAAAATAAAAAGGTTAGTTTGGGGGTTTTAGGTTTAACATTTATTGATATAAATTGGAAAACTTTAAGATATACAATTTAAAGGGTTCATTTTTATTCTATTTATTTGGTTTTGGGTGAGTAAGGACTTTGAGAAAGACTTGAATTTATAAACGGGGAAGTTTTTTTTATTTTTTACGGGTAAGGGTTTCCGTTTTTTGGGGCCCTTTTATGTGCATTGATTTTTGCAATGTGAATGGACAGAGGAACATCAAAGAGTGATTGTCCCTTGGTTTGGTCATGTGTTCTGTTGAGGTTGGGAAGGAGATTTTGAGGGGGGGGTTAATATCAGAGTTAAGTGTTCTAGTATGTAATAGGGGCAGTAAAACGTATGAATTTTTGAGGGGAAAAGGTTTGTGAATGAATATTGGTGGGGTGTTTCCTATATGAAATTTTTTCATTCAAAATCAGCCTTTTGTGGGTAATTAGTGGTTGGATGGTTTTCTTGTTGGACCCAGCACAAAACCCCAAGGGGAATAAAGGGGTAAAAAAGAAGGGTATAGGGCCCGGAGGGCTACGTGACATAGTAAACCCTATCTTCGATAGTAGCCCAATCTTGGGAAAATTTTTTTAGAAATTTTTTGTATATTTATAAATTTGAGTTATTTTTCAAGGGGGATTCCCAAAATTTTCCCTCTGTTTGCTTTGTGAAGGTGATCCGTTATCTTTTGTTTAAAAGGCATCTTCTCTGTTACCCAAAATGAATGAATATTTTTGTCAATGTTTAGTGTAAGTTTTTTTAGTCCTCATCCAGGAGATATTTTCGTATTCTGTATTTACAGTATTGGCAGCGTGACTGGGGCGGGGGGGAAAAACTATGAGTGTCATCTGCAAATAGTGTGGGTTTTTATAAATTTCGAAGCATTTGGTAGGTCTTTTGTATAGGAAAAGAGAAGGGGCCAAGGGCATCCCTTGGGACACCCAAAGTAATTGGTTTTTGCAAAGAGTTTTTTTCCCCCTTTTCAACACTATTGGCTTTGTTGTGAGGTATGACTTAGGTATTGGGAGTGCCCTCTTATACCATAGTGTGACAAATTTTACGTGAGCAATCATGGTTAACTGATCAAAACTTTACTAAGTCAAAGAAGATCCCCAGGGGGCTTCTTTTCTCTATGCAGGTTTTTTGTTCTAGATTTATAATAGCACATTAGTATTTTTATTGGCCCCGAATCCAAATTGGAGGGGGGGTATGTTTTTGGGGAAAAAGGTAGGGGTAATTGTTTTTGAATTAATTTTCGAAGATTTTTTTAGAGAGGGTGTAAGTTTGGAATTGGGCCCATAGTTTTTCAACCGTTTGGGCTCCTCCTTTGTGGATCGGGGGGACCCCTTTCTATTTTGATACGTGGGAAGGTGAGGGTTCAATGGGTTTGTTAAAGAGGGTTTCAATGATTTGGGATAGCACTTGTGACACTTTTTGTATTAAAAGGGGGGTAAGGTATTTAAAACCCTCCTTTTTTTTTAGCGTTTATAATAAAGGGGGACTTCGTATGGGTTAGCCGGGGTAGGAAAAAGTGTGTTCGGGTAAATTGCCGGAGGAGTATTTGGGGGGATCTGAGTTGGGGTTTTATTGAAGGTTTTGTCCCATAGTGGAGAAGAAGTCATTTTAGTTGTTGCTGTTTCTGTTTTGGGGGGATTGGGGTTCTCTGATTTTGCTAATTTTTATTTCGCTATTCGTGATATCTTTTTTGTTCCTAAATTTTGATAGGGTTTTTCCGGTTTTTTTATGTCACCTCGTAAATTGGATAATCGTTTCATAATACAATTTTTTTGCCCCTTCTTTTCAGGCTGGTTTGGATTGACGAGTAACTTTTTTTTTGGGCTCGGTTTTTGACCCATTCTGTACTGTTTTTTATATTTGGGGTTTTATTTAGGATTTGAGATGCGGGTTTTTAAACCCGGGACTGTTTCAGTCTCTTAGCGCATCTGTTTTTTTTTTTAGGGCATGCTTGTATAGATATTGGGTTTTTTTAGAAAAATATTAATACATTCGCAATACTGATAGATTTTCTGCTCAGTTTTGGGCCCTCCCAAAAGTTTGCTACGTGTTTGAAGTTTTAATGGGGGGCCTCATTGGAATTGAAAAGGGCTTTAGTGTGTCTTGGGTAATTTTACCAAAGTGTTTGAGAAAAATAGGGTAGTGGCGTGGTTTTTTACTTAATTATGCCCTTTTTAAAGGGATATGGTGTTGGCCAGATTGAATAGGAAACACTAGTCTCTTAACCTTGTAGGTTTTTGTTATGTTGGTTCAAAAATACAGTTATCATTGGTTTGTGAATTCATAACGTTGGGTCCTGTCTTCAGGGGATTTTTAAATTTAAGTCCCAGAGAGTAAGTGACTTTGTTTATGCGTGCATCAGTTATCATACTTCCTAGTTTTGACTAAAATTTTGGGTAATGTTTTACTGTGGAATCTGAAATGTTTTTCAAAGTGAGAGGTTTTTTTTAGGGATTTTGGGTTGAATTTTTTATTATATATTCCCCATGTTCTCCCCGTGCAAGTATTTTGATACATTTTAGTTGGCTGAGAGTATAGGCGGGGCCACCCCCCGTTGGTCTGGCCCCCCAGTTGTGTAGGGGGAATTGGAAAAAGGGCCCAAAAGCCCCCTTTCCCTCTCTTTCTCTCTATCTCGACGACCCATGAGTGCCTACGGGGAGGGGTGTTTGAAAAACCTCTATTCAGCAGCATATAATACTCAATGAATCACACAACGGTTGGGAGTGATATCTACTGGGACCGGTTATGTAACTGGTTTCTAGGAATGGTACTACTACTGAAGCTCGGCATGCTAAGTAGTCTCCCGACATACAACTAATACAAAATAGAGACGGAGGGGTAAAGGCTTGGGGGATTCTATCATTTTCAAAGTACACACAATTAACATTATAAAACATAAGTAAAAATTGGAATGGAACTTACATAACTGAAAATACAAGGTATAAATACCAATTCATCGAAAGAAAAAACCAAAAGGTTTAGATTATCAATAGAAATTATAAAAAAAAAATTTGATCGATCGTCTGTATTCATTGATTACGGATTTTGAGGAAAGGGAAATATACAAAGAAAAAATGTTTTAAAAAAGGCGATTCGGTTCCCTAAAACAGACTGTTAACTCTCAGAATTGGAAAACGTGAACACAAAAAAAAAAACTTCTTAATATGATAAGTTATACGTAATTATTCATTTACGGTATTTACTTTTAACCCCACCGCTAGGGGAAAATTGAATTGCAGAATGGGGGTCATCTCTGGGGGGATCAAACTCTGTACACTGGCTAACTCTGTGATTTTAGGGAAATCTGAATTGGTGTTAAAATGAACTTGAGGATTTCCAATACCTGTCATGTACGTGGAATAACCCTTTCAGGTTTATCGTCTGACTGAGTATCGAGGTAGGAAAACAGGATCAGGAGGATTTCAGAGTCGTCACATTAGTCTGGGTTGGAAAATCATTATCATCACATACTAACTAAATATGACTAAAACGATCTTTATTTGCCAGTACAATTTCTTAAAACCCTTTTACTTATTTTCCTGTGAAAATTTTAACTACCAATAAGGACCAACAAACTTTTTATCAGTTTGGGTTGCAGCTTTTTGTTAAATTAGTCGCATAACTCTCGAACCTACTTTTTTTTGGATGGTTTGCCGAGTGTTTGCACTCTTGTAAATTTTTTGCTTTATTTTTGAAGGTTTTCACGGTTTTCTAAAAACACTTTGAGCTAAGCTGGTACTTTCTATGAAATCATCAGGGGGTTTTAATTTTTTTTGGATTTGAATATAACAACCATAAGGAAAAAGTTTATCTACACCATACAATGCTAATTGGGAGTGTACCTTGGGAAACATTTTAAGCAAAATTTTTACACACTGCAACAGGGAAAAACTTCATCCCCCGTTTTACTTTTGGGATTTATATGGCTTAAAACACAAGAAATTTCTTATTTGGTGTTCCCCTTACCCTTCGGCGGTAAGAGGAACAATGGTGGGTTTTGAGATCTTGTACAAGGGACACAAATTTTCAAAAATTTTCATTACAAATTCCCTCCATTTTGTTCTAGGGACTTTGGGGGGGTATCCCCGCAGAATGCTTTTTTAAAAACCCTTTAACTACTGTCTCGGCATCTTTTTCTGCAAAGGAAAATAATTTCCCAAAATCTGGTGAAATGGGACCCTAAACATAGATGTTTGTTCCCGGGGGGGAACTTGGAAATTAGTTTTAAAAAATCTACCAAACTTTTCCCCCCGGTTCGCTATAGTTGGATACACTTGGATTGGGTAGGGCCATTAGCATTACCTTTATTTGATGCAGACACTAATTTCTTAAACATACTCAAAATTCAGTTGCCCTACGGGCCAAAAGTATTTCAATCTGGCTTGTTTTATGAACGTCCATACCAGGTGCGCAAAACTGGGACACGTGAACTAGCGTAAGGCTACTTTCATAGTGACTGTGGAATTACTAACGGGAAAGTTCTGTAGGAGTACCCAACTGGCTGTTTGATACGTAATTCTTGGGTTTAGGACAAAGTCACTGATGGGTCTGTTGGCTTTAATCGAATAAGATCTTCCTGAGCAGGGAAACGAACACACCAGACCCCCATGGGATCTGTTGTTTTAGCATTCTTTACATCCTCAGCACAAATAGAGGCTGCAGTTACATACTAACAGTCGCGATAAGGGATCGCGACTAATTTACTTGCCAAGTAAGTGTTCAAAAGGTGGGGTTGAACCTTTTGGTGTCAAGGGCCATTGGGTAACCTTCCAGTAGGTGTTTGTTCAGGGAAAAAAGGTATCAGTGGGCGTGGGCTGTCAGAATGAACAAGTACTGTAAATAATGCTTGGGAATGCTTTAAAAGACCATACTTTGCTAAAGTTCTTGCTCAGTTACTGTATATTACGTCACCTTGAAGGGCTCGGCTAGCAAATGCAACTGCATTGTACTTCCATCCTTTTTGAGTAGTATGGGACCTATGCCCAAAGAAAAGCACATTGTCAATAGAAGGGGGTTGAAAAATCTGGGAAATTTCAAAATTGGATCAATGTTTGCTTTTTTTTAGAGTTTTGGGAAAGCTTTTCTTTACGGAAGGTCCAAACAAAAGGACATCTTTCTTAAACAACTCAGTTTGGGACGCTATGGGAAAAAAAATTGGAATGAAAAATCTATAAAAACCGGCACGCATTTTGGGATTTTTAAAATTTAGTCTGCATTTCTTTACTTTGGTCATCGTAACCACTCTAGGGGTATACTGACCCAAAAACTAATTTTGATCTGAAAAATACATTTAACAGTTTGATCTTTAAATTGGCTTCTTCAATTACCAATACTACATAAGTTTTTGTTTACCCCTCTTTAGACATACGATTACGTCATCTAAGTACACCAAAGTGCATTACTAGAGCCTCTAAAATTTAGTCATGACCTTTAAAATGATAGGGGAGGATCGTAATCCAAAAAGCCATACGGAAAAGTGATAATGACCTGTGGGGGAGAAGCAGTTGTTGGCTTCCCGTGAAGAGGGATTTCCAAAACCCTTGTAACAAATCCCGGGGGTTTAAAAAACTTTGTTTTATCTCCGAGTTTTGTAAAAAATCACCCTCCCGGAAAAGGGGAACGAATTGGGTAGTTTTTTGCATTAACTTCCTAAAGTCAATCACTGGGGACCAAGTACCATCCTTTTAGGTACTAGGTTTGGGCGCTTCCAAGGGAAATTTCTAGGGGGGCAATAATTCCATCTCAAGAATTTGATTGTCAATTCTTCTGCAACACAACTTGTAAATGGGGGCCCTTCCCTTGTACACGGGCTTTAGGATAGGTCTAGTCCCAAAGGTTCAAAGGGAATTTTCCCGAGGGGACAATAATTCTTTATACCCTTTCTTCTCACCTGGAAAGGCAAGGGCTTTACGATTTTGTTAACAAGTCAAAAAACGTTTGGGCCTTCATCGGGGGAAGCCCGTGGGAGCAAAGTTTTTCTCCCCAACGGGTGGAACAGATTGATCCAGTGAAGGGGGATGAGGCCCCCCAGTAGAAATGCACTGCCCCATGGTCATTTGCCCAACTCACCCTCTCCCTGAACGGGGTAAGGATATTGACAAGGTTCAACAAGTTTGGGGGGTTTGCTCTGAGACAAACACTGTGACCAAGTGTTTGGGGGTAGAAAAAGGTCTTACTATCTTTTTACAAAATTAAGGATGGTTCAACAAAAAAGACCTTTTACTTTTTCCCGGGAAACACTGTCAACTAGGACGTTATCACCATCTGGAACCTAGGGAAAAACAACAACACCCCTAGTGAGGGGCACTAGCTGCGACAGAAACGTCATTCCGGCAGAAAGGCCCTGTGACCCTCAAAAAGAAGGGGATTACTAGTTGCAATAATTTTTTTTTGACCAAAGGGATCCCCCGTGGAAACACTATTGGGAAATAGCAGCATTGCAGGAAGGGGTCAGAAATCAAGGTGTCAGAGCGTCCTCGGACATTGAGGTAAAAAGGGAAAATATCCCTTGGGAAGTCCCGAAGTTGGGAGGAAAACAAACAGGAAAAGGGCAGGACAACATGCCCCGACCACTTGGGGAAAACTACTGGAAAATGCACTGGTGTAAGGACTTAATTGAAAGGGCGTACTCTGCGGCAGTATGGCAAACTCGGATCCCCAAATGGGAACCCCAAAAAGGTAAAATCAAATATTTTTTTAAAAAAATTTTGGGTGGAAAAGGGGGGAAAAATTTTGGGGTGGGGCAAAACCCAAAAAACACCGGGAAATTTAATTTTACAAAGGAAAAAAAAAAGGTCCTTTTGGTAGAAAAATTAGTAAGCCGAGCACAAAATAAACCGTCTATTTGGGAGGACCAAAAGGGGTTTAAAAAAATTTAAATTTTAAAAAAAAATTTAGTTCGCACCGGTGGGAAAAAAAAGGACCTTAGGAACAAAGTTGATATGGGCTTTTTCGTTGGAAAGTGAAAAAAAAAGGGGTTGAAGGAAAGTTTTTTTCATCACCCCAAAAATTTTGTAAAGAGGTGGAAAACAATATCAAGGGTTTTTTAAATTGGGGATGCTTAAGGGAAAGGAATTTTGAAAGAGGGTTTTTTTAAAATTTGTTCCTCTTACCCTCAATTGAATTGGAAAAAAGGGGGGGGGGTTTTTTAAGGGCCCGTTTTTCCTTATTTCGGGGTGGCCACGAAACCTAGAGTACTTGGGGAAAACATGACCAGATGGATTTTAGATTTTATTAAGTACGTAGGGAAAATTTGGGATCATTTAAGACCCTTTGGTAATATAGGCAATTAAATTTAATGGGAGGAACAAGTTGTAAAAACCCTAAATTTAATTAATTTAATTTAAGGTTTTAAATTTTACACGGGGGGGCCCAGATTAC
The DNA here is from genome assembly GCF_026875155.1 of Cherax quadricarinatus. Lineage (NCBI taxonomy): Eukaryota > Metazoa > Arthropoda > Malacostraca > Decapoda > Parastacidae > Cherax > Cherax quadricarinatus. The sequence continues at coordinate 13,560 of NW_026509534.1, forward strand.
AACCCTTTTTTTGTGGGGAAAAAAAAAGGGGGTTTGCAGCTACAATGTTTATTTATACGGGAAAACCCCTAAAAAAAACATCTTTTTAAGGTTTTAAAAAGGGGGGGGTTGCCTCATAAAAGGAACGGGCATTTTCTTTGATTGCTCCAAAAGGTGCTTTTGGAACATGTTGGTGGTTTATGAAGGGCAAAAGGGGGAGGAACACATTAAAGAGAAAGGGTTAATAAAAA
>NW_026509535.1:0-13255 GCF_026875155.1 Cherax quadricarinatus
TCGCACTTTGACAGCTATTTACATCAATACTCACATGCTCAAATTTCGTCACCAACGACTCGTACACAGCCGTCGAATTTAACTTGACGAATAGACGATAGGCCCCATTCAGGGCCACACCATAAACCTCATCATCCTGCACTCCGTACGTTTCCCGGATGATTGCCGGAAGTAACACCTGCGCCGTAGAGGGGGAAATCGCCCCACGAAGCAGCTCAACGCCGACAGTGTTCATCCTACGTCGGATACTCAGCGCCATATTGTTGCTATGAGAGCTCTCCTGACAAACAGCAGAGGGGTGCTGTGCACAACCGCACTCCACCGCAGTCAGGCAGCTAATGCAACCTGTGGCATTACTAACAGGTAGATAGGTAGACCACTTCTTCACGTCACTGGTATTACTAACAGGTAGACAGGTAGACCACTCATTCACGTCTCTGGTATTACTAACAGGTAGACACGTAGACCACTCCTTCACGTCACTGGTATTACTAACAGGTAGACAGGTAGACTACTCCTTCACGTCACTGGTATCACTAACAGGTAGACCACTCCTTCACGTCACTGGTATTACTAACAGGTAGACAGATAGACCACTCCTTCACGTCTCGGGTATTACTAACAGTGGACAGGTAGACCACTCCTTCACGTCCACTGGTATTACTAACAGGTAACAACTCCTTCACGTCACTGGTATTACTAACATGTAGAAAATGTAGACCCCTCCTCATGTCCACTGGTTTTAAACAAAACAGGTAGACCACTCCTTCACGTCATTGGTATTACTAACAGGTAGACAGGTAGACCATTCCTTCACGTCACTGGTATTACTAACAGGTAGACAGGTAGACCACTCCTTCACGTCACTGGTATTACTAACAGGTAGACAGGAAGACCACTCCTTCACGTCACTGGTATTACTAACAGGTAGACAGGTAGACCACTCCTTCACGTCACTGGTATTACTAACAGGTAGACAGGTAGACCATTCCTTCACTTACTGGTATTACTAACAGGAAGACCACCGTTCACGTCACTGTATTACAAAACGGGTAACAGGTAGACCACTTCTTCACGCCCACTGGTATTACTAACGGGTAGACATTAGACCACTCCTTCAGGTCACTGGTATTACTAACAAAGGTAGACCACTCCTTCACGTCACTGGTTTTTACAACGGGTAGACAGGTAGACCGCTCCTTCACGTAAACTGGTATTACTAACAGGAAGACCTCTCCTTCAAGTCATTTGGCATTACTAAAAGGTAAGACAGTAGACCACTCCTTCACGTCACTGGTGTTATTAACAGGTAGACAGGTAGACCATTCCTTCACTTCACTGGTATTACTAACGGGTAGACAGGTAGACCACTCCTTCACGTCACTGGTATTACTAACAGGTAGACAGGTAGAATATTCCTTCACGTCACGGGTATTACTAACATGTAGACAGGTAGACCACTCTTTCACGTCTCTGGTATTACTAACAGGTAGACAGGTAGACCACTCCTTCACGTCACTGGTATTACTAACAGATAGACATGTAGACCACCCTGCACATCACTGGTATTACTAACAGGTAGACAGGTAGACCATTCCTTCACGTCACTGGTATTAATAACAGGTAGACAGGTAGACCACTCCTTCATGTCACTCGTATTACTAACAGGTAGACAGGAAGACCACTCCTTCACGTCACTGGCATTACTAACAGATAGACATTGTGAGGGAAAAGTTCAATAGATAGGTATAGAAGGAATATATATAGTATCAGTAATTTCACTGCCGGCTTCTAGTTAAGGTAGGGTAAGTCAATCTCCCGTTTTTCCTGCCTTTTCTCCCCCTCCCTGAAATTGATAGTTTGTCTGCCGGCTACTAGTTAAGGTAGGGTCAGTCTAGCTCCCACTATCCCTTCCCCTCCCTCTTCTCCCCCCCCCGAAAGGTGACGTGTGGGTCTCTGGTTAAACAGTAAATCACTAGACTCACAGCTCCCAACTCTACTGTAAGTACATGCCTGCCTTGTATTCTAGTGGATTTATTGGTTGAAAGCTTCACTTTTGACCAATAATAAACTTAGTCCTTTCAGTCTTGCTCTAGGTTGACTGTTGTAATAATCACCACGTCTTTTGAATATTATACACTACCATGAAGATGATTATTTAAGTAGTGGGTTAAAACCCGTCTATCTTTCCAGCTTGGATGGGCAGAGAGGGTCACCTGGGAATCACGAGTAGAACAGGAGAATGGGACATAACGTCCAGAGACATACTCCAGGTTGTATTGAAGTACCTGGCACCTGTTATGAAATTGCAAGGACGTAACTCCACAGCAATTGCAGAGCGGTAAAGAACCTGCTTTCACTGTCTTCGGATAGAAAACTCACTGGTAATACTGTGAAGAACTAGCCATGGATGTCACCAACACCTGCGAACCCACCCCCCCCCCTTTATCATCAAGCAACGGCCCTACGGTTTTCCAACAATCAGTGTCCCAACACCATACACTCATTGTAATATTAGTGTTGATACAAATGTTATTTTAATTATTACATTTTAATTTTTCTTTCCAATTGGATATACCCTTTCATGTTTTTGTTGTTGTTTTATTTTGATTTAATAAATAGTGTTTATCTTTGTGAATTATTTCTTTTTCTATCATGAATTTTTTCCTGAGGAAGGAGCCAGCCTGAGTAATACGAGTCTGAATTTTACAGGGCTGATTAAGCCTTCATAGACAGGAATACCACTCCTTCACGCACTGTTTACTAACAGGTAGACAGGTAGACCACTCCTTCAACGTCACTGGTATTACTAACAGGTCGACAGGTATACCACATCCTTCACGTCACTGGTATTACTAACATTAGAAACAGGTAAACCCATACTCCATCAACGATCACTGGTATTACTAACTAGGTAGACGGTAGACCACTCCTTCACGTCACTGTATACTAACGGTAGCAGGTAGACCACCTCCTTCACGTCACTGTAACTCACTAACAGGTAAGACCACTCCTTCACGTCTCTGGGATTACTAACAGGTGGACAGGTAGACCACCTCCTTCCTACGGTCACAGGTATCACTAACTAAACAGGTAGTCAGGTAACAACTCCTTCACGTCACTGGTTTAGCTAACAGGTAACAGGTAGACCACTCCTCACATCATTGGTATCACTAACAGTAGACCAGGTATACCACTCCTTCACGTTACTGGTATTACTAACAGTAGACAGGTAGAACCGTCCTTCACATCACTGGTATTACCAACAGATAGACATGTAGAACCACTCCTTCACGTCACTGTATTACTTAACATACACGTAGACAGTAGACCATTCCTCACGTTCACATGGATTAACAAAACCCAGTAGACAGTAGACCACTCCTTCAACACCACGGGTATAGTAACAGGTAGACAGGTAGAATCATTCTTTCACTTTACTGGTAATTACTAACGGGTAGACAGGTAGACCAAACCTCCTTCAGGTCACTGTATACTACCAGGAGACAGGTAGACCACGCCCTTTCACGTCGCGACAGGTATTACTAACAGGTAAACAGGTAGACCACTCCTTCAAACGTCACAGGTATTACTAACAGGTAGACAGGTAGACCACCCTTCACGTCACTGAATACTAACAGGCATACAGGTAGACCACTCCCTTCACGTCCACTGGCATTACTAAACAGTAGAGAGGTAGACCACTCCTTCCGTCCACTGTATTACTAACAGATTAGACAGGTAACCACTCCTTCACGTCACTGGTATTACTAACAGGTATACACGAAGACCCACTTCCTTTAGCGTCACTGTAATACAAACAGGTAAGTAAGGTAGACCACTCCTTCACGTCACTGGTATTTACTAACAATAGACAGGTTAGTACCACTCTTCACGTCACTGGTATTACTAACAGTGTAGACACGTAGACTACTCCTTTTGCGTCACTGGTATTACTACAAGTAGTAAACGGTAGACCACTCCTTCACGTCCACTGAATGACTAAGAGGTAACGGGTAGACCACTACCTTCACGACAATGGTATCACTACAGTTATACCAGGTAGACCACTCCTTCACGTCATTGAAATACTAACAGGTAGACAGGTACACCACTCCTTCACGTTCACTGGTAATTACTTACAGGTAGACAGTTAACCACTCCATTCAATCACTAGTGAATTACTAACAGGTGACAGTAAACCATCCTTCACGTCACCTGGTATTACTAACAACAGACAGGAAGACCAACTCCTTCACGTCACTTGTATTTCTAACATTTAGACTGGAGACCACTCCTTCAAGTCAATGTTATTACTAACCAGGTAACAGTAGACCATTCATTCACGTTACTGTCTATTACTAATAGTGAGACAGGTAGACCACGCCCTCAACGACACATGGTATTACTAACAGGTAGACAGGTAGACTACTCCTTCACGTCACTGGTATTACTAACAGGTAAACAGGTAGACCACTCCTTCACGTCACTGGTATTACTAACAGGTAGACCACTCCTTCACGTCACTGGTATTACTAACAGGTAGACAGGTAGACCACTCCTTCACGCCACTGGTATCACTAACAGGTAGATAGGTAGACCATTCCTTCACGTCATTGATATTACTTACAGGTAGACAGGTAGACAACTACTTCACGTCACTGGTATTACTAAACAGTAGACAGGTAAGACCCCCTTCACGCCACTGGTATCACTAACAGGTTGATAGGTAGACCATTCCTTCACGTCACTGGCATTACTTACAGGTAGACAGGTAGACCACTCCTTCACGTCACTGGTATTACTAACAGGTACACAGGTAGACCACTCCTTCACGTCACTGGTATTTATTTCTAACAAGTAGACCCAAGCCTTCCACGTCAATGGTATTACTAACCAGGTAGCCAGGTAACCACGGAACCTTCACGCCACTGGTAATCCACTAACAGGAAGATAGGTAGACCATACATCACGTCCACTGGGTATTACTTACAGGTAGACAGGTAGACCATTCCATCACGTCACTTGGTATTACAACGGCAACAGTGTAACCACTCCTTCACTCTCTCGTATTACTAACTGGTAGACAGGTAGATCATTCCCTTCAGGGGGGGGGGGGGCGTTACTGGTATTACTAACAGGTAGACAGGCAGAACACTATTTCACGTCACTGTATTACAAACATGTTAAAGACAGGTAGACAATCCCCTACGTCACTGGTATTACTAACAGATACACTGGTAACCGTTTCCTTAGCATTACAGTGTATTACTAACAGGAAGATAGGGAGACCACTCATTCACGTCACTGGTAATACTAACAGGTACACAGGTAGACCACTCCTTCACGTCTATTGTATAACTAACAGTTAGACAGGTTAGACACTCTTCACGACCCAGGATATTACTAACAGGCAGACAGTAGGAAAACCACTCCTTCACGGTCCCTGGCATTACTACAGGTAGACAGGGTAGACCACGATACTTCAGCGACACTGGTGTTACTAGAAGATAGACACGGTAGACAACTCCTTCACGTCACTTTTAATACTAACAGGTAACACTCCTTCGACTTCCTGGTATTACTAACAGGTAGACAGTAGACCACTCCTTCACGTCACTGTATATACTAAACAGGTAGACCACTACCTACACGTCACTGGTATTACTAAGATGGTAGGGACGTGTAGACCACTCCTTCACACACCAATATCACTAACAGTAGACAGGTAGACCACAACCTATCACGTCCATTGGTAGTACTAACAGGTAGAAGACTCCTTCAAAGTTACTGGATTACAACAGTGGACAGTAGACCACTCCTTAACGTCACATGGTATAACAACCAGTAGACAGGTAGACCACTTGCCCTTCACGTCACAGTTATACTAACCATGTTAGACAGGTAGCCACTCCTTCATGTCACTGAGAAATAACTAACAGTAAGACAGTAGACCATTCCTTCATGTCAATGTATTAAACAGGTAGAGAGGTAGACCACTCCTTCACGTCACTGGTATTACTAACAGTTATACAGGTAAGACCCCTCCTTCACATCCTTGGTGACACTAACAGGTAGAACAGTTAGACCCACTCCCTTCACTGTTACTAGGTATGACTACCAGGTAGACAGGTATGACCGCTCCTTCACATCATGTAATACTAACAGATAGACAGGTAGACCACTCCTTCACGTCACTGGTAAAACTAACACGAAGACAGGTAGACCATTCTCTCATCGTCACTGTATTAACTATCAGGTAGACAGGTAGACCACGTCTACACACCACTGGTATTATTAAACAGGTAGACAGGTAGATCATTCCCTTCACGGTTACTGTATTACTAACGGGTAGGACGTAGACCACCCTTCAGGTCACAGGTATTACTACCAGTAAAGACAGGTAGACCACACCTTCACGTCACTGGTATATACTAACAGTGTAAACAGGTAGACCACTCCCTTTCACGTCCACTGGTAATTACTAACAGTAACAGGTATACCACCCCTTCACGCCACTGGTATTACTAACAGGCCATACAGTAGACCACTCCTTCACGTCACTGGCATTACTAACAGTAGATAGGTAACCACTCCTTCCCGTCACTGGAATTATTTACTAACAGATAGACAGGTAGACCACCTCCTTCACGTCCACTGGTATTACTTAACAGTAGAAACACGTAGACCACTCCTATTGCGTCACAGGTATTACTAACAGGTAAGAGGTAGACCCACTCCTTCCCGTCACTGGTATTACAAAACAGATAGACCAGATAGAAACCACTCCTTCATCGTCACGGTATTACAACAGGTAGACACGTTAACGCACTCCTTTGCGTCACTGTATTACTAACAGGTAGACACGAAGACCACTCCTACACGCACTGTAATTACTAACAGGTAGACGGGAAGACCACTCCCTACACTTCACTGTATCACTAACATGTAGACAGGTAGACCACTCCTTCACGTCATTGGTATGACTAGGCAGGTAGAACAGGTAGAAAGACCACTCCTTCACGTCACTGGTATTACTAACAGGTAACAAGGTAGATCCACGCCCTTCATATCACTGTAAGACTAACAGGTAAGACAGTAGACCCATTCCTTCACGTCACTGGTATTACTAACAAGCACACAGTAGACCCACTCCTTCACGTCACAGGTATTACTAAAAGGTAGACAGGTAGACCACTCCCTTCACGTCACCTGGTATTATTAACAAGAAGACAGGTAGACCACTTCATTCACGTCACTGGTATTACTAACATGTAGACCTGGGTAGACACTCCTTCAATCCACTGGTATTACTAACAGGTAGACAGGTAGACCATTCATTCCACGTTACTGCTATTACTACTAGGTTAACAGGTAGACCACTCCTTCACGTCACTGTATTACTAACAGGTAGAACAGGTAGAACTACTGGTAGACTACTCCTTCACGTCACTGGTAATTAACTAACAGGAAGACAGGTAGAACCACTCCTTCACGTCACTGTATACTAACAGGTAGACCACTCCTTCACGTCACTGTATTACTAACATGTAGACAGGTTATACCACTCCTTCACTCCACTGTTATCACAAACAGGTCGATAGGTAGACCAGTCCTTCACGTCATTGATTATTAACTTACAGGTAGACAGGTAGACAAATATCACACGTCAGTGGTAATTACTAACAGTATGACAAGTAGACCACTCCTTCAGGGGCCACTGGTATCACAAACAGGTTTATAGGGTAAGACCAATCCTTTCACTTCACTGGCATTACTTACAGTAGACAGTTAGAACACTCCTTGCACGTCACTGGTATTACTAACAGTAACACAGGTAATACCACTCCTTCCACGTCCACTGGTATTTCTAACAAGTAGAATCACTCCTTCACGTCAATGGTATTACTACAGGTAGACAGGTAGGACCACTCCTTCACGCCACTTGGTATCACTAACAGGAAGATAGTGACCATTCCTTCACGTCACTGTATTATTACTTACAGGATAGACAGGTAGAACAATCCTTCACGTCACAGGTATAACTAAACGCAGACAGGTAGACCACGTCCATCACGTCCTCTCGTAATACTAACAGGTAGAACGGTAGATCTTCCTTCCCGTTACTGGTATTACTTAACAGGTAGACTGGTGACCACCAAGTTCACGTCACTGGTATTACAAACAGATACACTTGTAAGACCGTTTCTTATCGTTACTCTGGTAATACTACAGGAAGATAAGGTAGACCACTCTTTCACGTCACTGGTATTACTAACAGGTAGTACACAGGTAGACCAACTATTCACGTCTATTGTATTACTAACAGTTAACATTAAGACACACCATTCACGACACTGGTATTACTAACAGGTCAGACAGGTAGACCACTCCTTCACGGCCAGGCATTAGCTAATCAATGGCTAGACAGGTAGAACCACTACTTCACGTCACTGGTGTAACTAGCATATAGACACGTCATACCACTCATTCAACGTCACTGTTATATACTAACAGTAAGACCACTCCCTTCACGTCACTGGTATTACTAACAGTAGAACAGGTAGACCACCCTTCACGTCACGGGTTATCACTAACTGGTAGACCACGTCCATCACGTTCAATGTATTACTACAACAGTAGACAGGTAGACCACTCCTTCACGTCTCTGGTATACTACATGTAGACAGTAGACCACGCCCTCCTTCACGTCACTGTATTACTAAGAGGTAACAACTCCTTCACGTCATTGGTATTACTAACATGTAGACAGGCAGACCCATTACTTCGCGACACTGGTATTATTAACAAGTAACAGGATAGACCACTTCTTCACGTCAGTGGTATTAAAACAGGTTACTGGTAGAACCCACATTCAAGTCACTGTATTACTAAACAGGTATACAGGGAGACCATTCCTTCAACGATACTAGCTATTACAATATGTAGACAGGTATACCACGCTTCACGTCTCCCACTGGTAATTACTAACAGGGTTAGACAGGTTAGACCCCTCCTTCACGTCACTGGTATTACTGAACCGGTTATACAGGTATACCACTCCTTCCGTCACTGGTATAACTAACAGTTGAACCACTCCTCACCTCACTGGTATTACTAAGAGGTAGACAGGTAGACCACTCCTTCACGTCACTGGTATTACTAACAGGTAGACAGGAAGACCACTCCTTCACGTCACTGGTTATTTACTAAGCAGGTAACACTCCTTCACGGTCAACTGGTAATTACAAAACCAGTGAAAGGTAGACCAATCCTACACGTTACTGGAATTACTAACAGAGACCACTCCTTCACGTCACTGGTATTACAAACCGGTAACAGGTAGACATGTAGACCACTCCTTCACTCACTGAATTACTAATCAGGTAAGACAGGTAGACCACTCCTCATAACACTGGTATTAATAACAGTAGAGCCACTCCTTCAAGTCACTGGTTTTACTAACAGGTAGACAGGTAGACCACTCCTTCACGTCCACTTGTATTACTAACAGGACACCTCTCCTCCCTTCAAGTCACTGATATTACTAACAGTAGACAGGTAGAGCACTCCTTCACGCACTGGTGTTATTAACGATGTAGACATGTAGTACCATTGCTTAACGTCACTGGTATTACTAACAGGTAAACCACACGCCTTCACGACACTTGGTATACTATCAATGTATACGGTTAGAACACTCCTTTCACGTCAATTGGTATCACTAACATGTATACAGGTAGACCACTCCTCAATCACTGGTATACTAACAGTAGAGAGGTACTACCATTCCTTCACGTCACTGGTAATTACTAACAGGCAGACAGGTAGACCACTCCTTCACGTCACTGGTATTACTAACAGGTAGACTAAAGAGACTACTTCTTCACATCACTGGTATTACTAACATGTAGACAGGTAGACCACTCCTTCAGGTCTCTGGTATTACTAACAGGTAGACAGGAGACCACTTCTTCACATCACTGGTATTACTTACATGTAGACAGGTAGACCACTCCTTCACGTCACTGGTATTACTAACAGGTAGACGGGTAGACCACTCCTTCACGTCAATGGTATCACTAACAGGTAGATAGGTAGACCACTCCTTCACGTCGCTGGTATTACTTACAGATAGACAGGTAGACCACTCCCTCACGTCCATTGGTTTTACTAACACGTAGACAGGTAGACCATTCCTTCACGTCACAGGTATTACTAACAGGCAGACAGGTAGACCACTCCTTCACGTCACTGGTATTACTAACAGTTAGACAGGAGACCACTTCTTCACATCACTGGTATTACTAACATGTAGACAGGTAGACCACTCCTTCACGTCACTGGTATTACAAACAGTTAGACGGGTAACCCACTCCTTCCCTTCAATAGGTATCACTAACAGGTAGACAGGTAGTTTCACATGCACATCCTTCGACGACACTAGTATTACTTACAGATAGACCGTAACTCTCCCTCACGTCATTGAAACACATATTACAAACACGTAGAACAGGTAGACCATTACCCTTCACGTCACTGGTAATACTAAAATTAGACAGGTAGACCACTTCCTTCGGTCCTCTGGTATTACTAACAGGGAGACCGTAAGGTCATTCCTTCTTGTTACTGGTATTACGAACGTAGACTTGGTAAGACCACTATTTCACGACACTGGTCATACTACCAAGTAGAACAAGGTAAACCATTCCCTCACGCTCCCACTGTTATTTCTAACAAGTAGGACAAGATAGACCACTCCTTGACGTCTCTGGTAATTACTAATCAGGTATACAGGTAGACCCAATCCTTCACTTTGCAGGTATTAACTAACAGTAGACAGTAGACCAGTCCTTTACGACCACTGGTATTAATAACCGGTACACAGGTAGACCACTCCTTCACGTACAAAACCCTGGTATTACTAACAGGTAGACATTAGATCAACTCCTTCCGTCAATGGTATTACTAAGAGATAGACAGGTAGGCCACTCCTCCACGTCACTGGTATTACTAACAGGTAGACAGGTATACCACTCCTTCACGTCACTGGCATTAGTAACAGGTAGACAGGTAGACCACTCCTTCACATCTCTGGCATTACTAACAGGTAGATAGGTAGACCACTTCTTCACGTCACTGGTATTACTAACAGGTAGACAGGTAGACCACTCATTCACGTCTCTGGTATTACTAACAGGTAGACACGTAGACCACTCCTTCACGTCACTGGTATCACTAACAGGTAGACCACTCCTTCACGTCACTGGTATTACTAACAGGTAGACAGGTAGACTACTCCTTCACGTCACTGGTATCACTAACAGGTAGACCACTCCTTCACGTCACTGGTATTACTAACAGGTAGACAGATAGACCACTCCTTCACGTCTCTGGTATTACTAACAGGTGGACAGGTAGACCACTCCTTCACGTCACTGGTATTACTAACAGGTAGACAACTCCTTCACGTCACTGGTATTACTAACATGTAGACATGTAGACCACTCCTTCATGTCACTGGTATTACTAACAATTAGACCACTCCTTCACGTCATTGGCATTACTAACAGGTAGACAGGAAGACCATTCCTTCACGTCACTGGTATTACTAAGAGGTAGACAGGTAGACCACTCCTTCACGTCACTGGTATTACTAACAGGTAGACAGGAAGACCACTCCTTCACGTCACTGGTATTACTAACAGGTAGACAGGTAGACCACTCCTTCACGTCACTGGTATTACTAACAGGTAGACAGGTAGACCATTCCTTCACGTTACTGGTATTACTAACAGGAAGACCAATCGTTCACGTCACTGGTATTACTAACAGGTAGACAGGTAGATCACTTCTTCACGTCACTGGTATTACTAACAGGTAGACAGGTAGACCACTCCTTCAGGTCACTGTTATTACTAACAGGTAGACCACTCCTTCTCGTCACTGGTTTTACTAACAGGTAGACAGGTAGACCGCTCCTTCACGTGACTGGTATTACTAACAGGAAGACCTCTCCTTCAAGTCACTGGCATTACTAAAAGGTAGACAGGTAGACCACTCCTTCACGTCACTGGTGTTATTAACAGGTAGACAGGTAGACCATTCCTTCACTTCACTGGTATTACTAACAGGTAGACAGGTAGACCACTCCTTCACGTCACTGGTATTACTAACAGGTAGACAGGTAGAATATTCCTTCACGTCACGGGTATTACTAACATGTAGACAGGTAGACCACTCCTTCACGTCACTGGTATTACTAACAGATAGACATGTAGACCACTCCTGCACATCACTGGTATTACTAACAGGTAGACAGGTAGACTATTCCTTCACGTCACTGGTATTACTAACAGGTAGACAGGAAGACCACTCCTTCACGTCACTGGCATTACTAACAGATAGACATTGTGAGGGAAAAGTTCAATAGATAGGTATAGAAGGAATATATATAGTATCAGTAGTTTCACTGCCGGCTTCTAGTTTTTGTTTTATATTTTATTTAGAACAATACAATACAAGAAATAGATAAAGACAAAACAGGTCTTACACAGAATAATCATGAACAACCACACAAACATGAACTTGAGATAACACAAAAAACCCTCCTCACCCATACATGAAAACCCCTACACCTATGATAACCAATAACCGACTAATTCCAATTGCATTGTTATATGATTAACAAAACACACCATAATATGCATATATTGTCACTTTGTAAATTATAAAGTAGGACACCTTATACGTTAAATACAATTAACGTACTGTATTGAGAATAAGGTAAAAACAATATGTTCATCAAACACTGAATATATTAATAAACAAGGATCCAACACACTGACACCTCTACAAGCATCTAACAACATGCATAAGAGTAACATACATAGAACAATGTCCTACTACAAAATCAAACACGTATATTGAGTATACTCGTCACAAACCATGAATACACATCATACGCCCAAGTTCATACACATTCACCCGCTACATACCAGAAGGCGACCCCGTTTCCACCCCTGACAGGCCATTAACATAATACATTATACCATTCCTACCCTGCCCCACCCACCTAATTTACAAATTTAATAAAACCTCTAATGTAATGTCTCTATATCCCTCAGAGAAATCCCGCTCCCACCTCCTCCCATAAAGTTCTCTATTACGGCACAACGTTTTATAAAACGTAACAGCCAATACCTCCTCTTCACCTCACTTACCCCTTTCCCCCCTCATTCCCCCCATAATTGGA
>NW_026509536.1:0-14982 GCF_026875155.1 Cherax quadricarinatus
TCGTGTAAGCACCTTTTACCCATTTGCCAGGTTGGGCCAGATGTACAGTTCCAATAACGTTCGAATACATTTCGAATATCTACCTCATCAGCCTCAAAGGCACATTGCGGAGCTTAACCACGAATAATGTCGTGATACATCAGTCAACTTGACCCTCACTGCCGGTGTTACGTTAATGCTGACATCTTGGTAACGATCAACCAAAGCCTCGTATACTTGAGCAGTTAGCACTTTCACGAAAATTCTATATACACCGTTCAGTGCCACTCCATATAAATCCTGGTCTCTGATGCCGTATGTCTCTCGTATAATTTTGGGCAATAACACATCGACTGACGTAGGCGTTAAAGCCCCACTAATAAGTTCAATGCCCACAGTATTCACTCCTGCGCACACCTGGCACCATGTTGTTGACTAAGTAGCTCGTCTGGGAAACAGTAGAGGGGTGCAAAGCACCACCGCACTCTACCTCATCCAGGCAGCGAATGCACAACACCTCCTCGTACCACTGCTGGCAGGTTACTGAGGAGCGTCAGGCAAGGGGGTCTACACTGCCCAAGAGCGATGCAGACAATAACCACTAGTAGTAGGTCTCTGTGACAGAGTTTTACGGCAGATAGCCTGTACTCCTGTCCACCTTAATTGTTGATCACTAAAAGTATCCAAAACATTTTTAATTTCATCCTCAGATGGATCTGATTCAAGAAATTTATTTTCATAATGTGTATAGTCTGAATTAATGATTTCCATACGTTGTGTAAATAATTCAAACTTGACCTCAAGATCATCAAAATCTATGTTTGTATCTTGAGTTAATCCTATACAGACTGAAATTAGATTTTCTAATTGTGTAATCTTAGTCTGTAAAGACTGAAACTGAGTTTTCAAACAAGCCATTTTAATGGTATACTGAAAATTCTAGCACCACACTTAGTGTTTAAAAAACACTGTACTGCTATAAACAGCTGAATTTTTGTTATGCTTAAGTCAGCAATAATCGAGTCAGACACTACTGACCCACTAAGCTTAACCTCAGGGTCAATGACCATGAAGGGTACACCGTACATGTGGCTGGTGTTTATGGCTTGAGTTCGTTGTGTCAGCCTGACCACGATGATTAATCGTAAATAACGATGTTATACACTTCATTCACTATACACTATAAATGTCACTGTATAACTGTAAATCACACGTGAATATTACTTACACATATATAAATGTCACTGTTAATATATTATTTGAAAGCTTACACTTTATATATAAGTTCCTTTAATATAACAGGTATATCTATAAGAAACAAACTTTAACACAATCTTGTCTCTTAATTTCTGTCTATAAACATTAAAAAACCCCTATGTGTATATATACACTCAGACAAACAACATCACTTGGGTTGCTGTTGTCTTAATCAGCATTTTCGAGATTGGAGCAGTGGTGCCGGGTGCCATCCCCCGTCTTCTTGTTGGGTGAGTCACCCAGCTCCCGTTTTCTTTTGGGTGAATGCTGGGTGAGCGCCCGTTTTCTTTTGGCTGCCCATTCTCTGTGATTGAGTCTGGAGGGACTCATTTATACTGATTTATATTGTAAAACACTAGTTTTACAGCTTTTTTCGAAGGACCTTGGCTCATAGGTTATTTGTACACTGTAGTACAACATATTTGGACCACAGTGTGGTCTTTATCCGGTTCGAGCACGACCAATTCTGTTGAAGATTTTGGCCTTACCTGCTGTGTTTAAATTATAACTATATATAATGAACACTTAGCTGATAAATGACAGCAAATCGTCTACACAGCCGCCCCTGCAGACGAGGTCTAGAAGCTGTCGAAACCATCACAACATTGGGCTGTCAAGAGATACAATTTGTAAGTATAAATTACCCTGGGGGTGTTATGTCAGCACATTTCATTCGATGATGGCTGACGAAATACCTACTTGTTTGGACTCAAAAGTCCACACCTTAAATGCCGATTATAGTTGATTACAAACTCCTTGTGACTCAAGAATTGCGCAATCCCCCGATCTACAAGAAATTCGTAAACATACCTTGCTCTTTGTAACGTGAGCTATGGTGTTCTCAACACCTTCGACAGGTATCGGTGACTTGATAGAAGCTGAAGTGTCCTTGGATGTCCACGTCTTCCATTGTCTAGGAAACGCACACTGGTACACTATGTTCCACAAGATTTGTCTTTATTGTTCACAATGTATCACAAGAGAAGCTGATCACACTTCTCTTATGTTTATTGTGTTTGAGACACTTTGTTCACACTAACGCACAGATCAGTGTTCTTTGCTGGTTATCCTGGCGTCAGTGTCACTCGTAGTAGAGTCAAAGTTAGTCTGCCCACTCCACACTGCCCCAAGCCGTCACTGCCCTAATACACAAAAAAAACGCTGACCTAGTACCTTGCATCCTTGTCACCTCCTCGATGAAGCAAAGCAGAATGTTTGTTTCTTGCTGTCTTAAGCATAGACAACAATGTACACTATCTTTACTATGGTAATAAAGTGGGAGCAGGATTTTCCTTAATTGTCCTGCTAAGTAAGAGATGTACTGTCTCTTATAAAAATACACTTTTCAACACCGCTGCAAGGAGCAGAGGTCACTTGACTACGTGGCATAGCATCTGTGATCAATTACTCACTCTAGCAGTAAACAAGACGCTCGCCCCTTCTGAGAGGGCTTGGCCCCTCAGGGCTGGAAGGGGCTGAAAGGGTTGAAGGGGGCTGATACCCCCCTCCTGGAGAAAATTTCTCCACAGAGTTCAAAGTCCTGTAAGTCACTCCCTCCAAGCCTTACCTATAAGGTTTATGCAGCTGAGGATACTAAGTGATTTTTCAGAACTCTCTTAGGCTCAATTCAGTGTCTGAGGTCACATCAAAGCACTTTTGAAACACTGCTTTGGTGTACAGTCTTTTTGAAGTTTGAAATGACCTGCTGGTCCATGGGCTGGAGGAGAGGAGTGGTATTAGGAGGCTAAAAACTTCACTATAATAAAGTTCAACTCCCCAAAATTTGCTCTTGCAAGTCATGAGGATGAGCAGGAGCATTGCCCATTACCAGGAGGCACTTAAGTGACTATTTTCCAGGAGGTACTTTCTTACAGTGGGGCCAAACATATGGTAAAACCAGTCATAGAAAAATGTCCCTAGTGACCCATGCTTTACTGTTTGCTCCCCACATCACACAATTTAGCCTTGACGACATTGTTTTTCTTGAACACTCTGGAAGTTTCAGAGTGATGCACGAGTAAAGGCTTCATTTTGCAATCCCCACCAGCATTACTACAAAACATTAGAGTTAGCCTGTATTTCATAGGCTTGTGTCCTTTGAGTGCCTTTTCCTGGGGGAGAAATGTAGGTTATGTTTGGCATTTCTTCCAAAACAGGCCTGTTTTGTCACATTGAACACTTGTTGGGGTTTATAATTTTTCAGTGTCTATGTACTCCTTAAAGTCCTGCACATATTTTTCTGCCTATTTTTGTCTGAACTGGCATCCTCACCATGCCTTATCACGCTGTGTATGCAATACAATTCTTAAATCTCTCAAACCAGCCTTTTGCTGGCCTTAAATTCATCAATAGCAGCATTATTTGGAGGCATTTTAAGGAGATCTGTATGCAACTGCTTGCCTTTTCACATATCATTGAGAAACACAAATCTCCTGATAATTGTTTCTCGTTTATCCACACGGAGATAAAACACCTCAATTACTGGGAGCGCTTGAGGTTCCTGAACCTGTATTCCCTGGACGCAGGTGGGAGAGATACATGATTATATACACCTGGAAAATCCTAGAGGGACTAGTACCGAACTTGCACACGAAAATCACTCCATACGAAAGCAAAAGACTTGGCAGACGATGCAACATCCCCCCAATGAAAAGCAGGGGTGTCACTAGCACGTTAAGAGACCATACAATAAGTGTCAGGGGCCCGGGGGACTGTTAAAAAATCCCCCCGCATACATAAGGGGGGATTAAACAGCCCCCGGGCAGTCTTCAACTGGCACTGGACAAGCCCTAAAGTCATTTTTCCGGATCAGCCGGGCTGTGGCTCGTCGTTGGTTTTGTGCAGCCAGCGCAACGTGGTTTGATCAGGCTTGACCACCGGGGGGTCACAGACCGGGGGCCGGGGGGGCGTTGACCCCCAAACCCCTCTCCAGGTAAACCCGGGTAAACCAAAAAAAAACCGCTCCCCACATCCGAGTTTTTTTGTGTCAATGTTTTGAAAGCATACTTGCCACCTTCTCAACAAAGCTTCCTCTATTGCTTTTAGTTGGCCAAGCAGTAGTGATGGTTGAATGGGGTTTGTTTACAACCTTTCCAACTCCGAGATCGCACTCCACTCTCATTTTCTATTTTTTTTTTTAATTCGTAGCACACATTTGCCCTTTTTCCCGGTTGGCCTAGAAGTTTTCCCTGGGGCCCCATGGGATTTTTTTGTATTTAAAAAGCATAAACAATTTTAATAAAAAAAATATACGCATGTGCACGGGAACAAAATGGCTTTAAAACCCTTTGGGGATGGCACATGGCATGGCACAATGGCACACTGGTTTAAACTGGAGTCTTGGGTGGCAGGCCCTTCACCATTTGGACACGTTCGGGACAAAGTCCTTAACCAATTATTTGGCGTTAGCCGACCCAAATTTTTTTGATGCCAAAGAGAGCCGTTAGCCGTGTAGTGATATGCCCCCTTGGGGGCAGCAAAAGGATAATACTGCCCCCCCTTTGGGGCCCTTAACAAAAAAACAGTTTGGTGTTTCGGGGGGCCAACACATGGTGTGTGTTTTTCTCTTCTTTTTATCAATATATTAGTGATGCAGTTTACATAGTATTTTAAATTTTTTGGGGCCCCTGGTTATAATTTTTTCTTTTGACATATGCAAGAATCACCACCCTGTAGAAGCGTTATTGGATGTACTAGCATTAATTTTGTTGTTGCAGAGTACTATGAAGTTCATTTTTCAATAAAGCCAGAGTAAGGGCTTTGTTTCTATCCAAAAAATTTATTGAACATAGAATCCTGGGCTACCTGGTGTGATCCTGCGTAGACTACATCACAAACATGGGGGTTTACTGAAACCTGAGGGCTGACTGTGCCCCCAGCTTATAAAACGGCTGCTCAGAAATGGAAGAAACGGTTTAAAGACTTTTCGAAAAACTTCTTGGGACCCTTCCAAAAAAAAGATTAGATAAACAAAGTTGCTTATCAATTTTTGGTCCCCTCCGGGGTATCCAGGTAAGATATATGAGGCTTTTCGGTGTAATACTATGAAAAAACTTCAAAAACCCCTAAATCTCAGTATTAAAAACCTAAAAAATAAAATCTTTGCACGCTTTCCCCTGCAACCCCCGCAGTAGATGATGAATCCTTAGAGGAATCCCTTTAAAACACTAAAAATTTTGGAAAGGGGCTGAATTTTCCAAGCGTGAAGTGCTCAGTATTGTAAGGCCACAGGGATGTTTTTATCAGGGGCCTGCAATCACCAAAAATAAGGCAGGTTTATTGGAGAATAAAACCTCGATTTAGCCCTCCCTTCGCCCCAGGCAAGAGCCAGATTCACCCCAAAGAATTCTGAATTACAGTACCACTCCCCCCTTCTCGAGTTGTAATTTGCGCACCCTGACAAGATTTTTTTCCATGAAGTTACTGTGGAACCTCCTCAGTGCAGCAGCAGCGGTACGGTGTGTTTTTTTTTGTGATTTTCAAACATCCACGCCCAAAGTGTCCTGCTCGTAAAGAAATGGCCATAAATCCCACAAGAAAGGTCCTTTGCAATTATTCGTGTTTAATGCACAAAAAGAGCTAGTTCCTCCCACTTTCCAGTGATCATGCGACTCTAGCAACAGTGATTTGCGGCTACCCAAATTTCCCTGTCAAAGGCATTGTAAAGTATTCATCAAAGGAACAGAATAGAGGGTTTTAAGATAGTGGAGCTAGAGAGTTTCATCAACCTTGATTTAGTTAAAGCCACCCCTTGATGTACATCACCTCTTTTACCTTTTCCAGGGTCAAATCTCTCTCTATTAAAAGACCTTAGGGTTTTGTAAGGTAAATCTCAGAGTTAATGGAAAGGTTTATAAAGAGTCCCATTTAGCTATTCTGCCACAAATGGCTCGATGTTACCTTTGGCCGGATTTTCAAAAGCAGCAGGTAGTGTCCCCTTAAACATAGGAGGTGAACTCCCTCCTCTTGTTGTCTGTGGACTTGCACTTTAAGGATAGCCCCACCAAAAGCTTTTTTGCAAATCTTACCGTGGATTGCCATCCTATATCAGCAAAGTCACGCCGCTATTTTATGGGGATGGATTTTTCATTGAGAAAAAACTAGAGCTGCTGAAGGGGGTATTATAGAACGAGTAATTTCCCCCTTTGGGTGCACAGGTTGTTGTTTTTAAGGATATTATGGGGAAACGGGTGGCTATCGATTACTTGAGACAATAAAACAAATTTACACTTCTTGTGGGACCCTTAAACCTCGAATTGATGATCGTGAAAAAAAAATTGCTAGTACTATGTGTTTAGCCAAATTGATCTACAGAGTGCCTTTCATAAAGTCCCTATAAGGATGAAAAAAAACCAACCCAGCTTTTCGGGTGGGATGGCCTTTTCCCATTTCCAGAGCCCTTTTGGAGTCCCCAATGGGGTACCCCTTTCCACGAATTATAATTCCTCATTCAGGAAAAGAGCAAACTCAGGGAAAAACAAAAAGCGTATTTAGATAAGTACCATTTGTGGCAAGACCAGGAGGAACAGATGCAAACCGAAAAAGTTTTTGGAACCCGCCAAGAAAAAAAAATTCAGTTACAATGAGGAAAAGTGCACTTTTTAACAAAAAGGCTTAGATCCGGGTAGTAGTGGAAGGGGGGGTTAATATTTCCCCGGGGCCCCGAAAAAGACTCGACCTCTACGGGAACTTTCCCAAAGCCTCAAAACAAAAAGTCACTCCGAAGAAAATCTTGGTCCTTTGCTTTTACTCCAATGGACCCCAACTATTAAAATAAAGTCCGCCCCTTTGGGGACCAATTTCCTGTGACAAAAAAGGAAGCGAGCCGCTTTCCTTTCTCTAAAAAAGGACATTTAAAACCAGTATTTAAGCCATTGATGAGTCCCTACCCTTCGAAGTGGAAAGGATGCATCTATTTGCCTTGTGCAGTCTTATCTCAGGCAGGAACCATAGCCTTCTTTCGAGAACTTTCAAAAATCAGAGAAGTGTTTTGCGCGTGAAAAGGAAAACCCGGCCATAATAAAGAGTTTTGCCACTGGAGGCTTATTTTAAAGGTAGACATTTTCAATAAGGACTGACCAACGGTCCCCTGATGTAATTTCGACAAGAAGCACAAAAGTAGGAAAAGAAAGCAAGATATTACGCTGGAGGATGGAACTATCGGTTTTGGGCTTTTATATTTTGTACCGACCGGGGCAGGAACATCTCACCTGATGCATTCCTAGGTCCCATGTGGAGCAGCATGTCATGATTTACAATCACTCCAGGCCCACAAGGCCTTAGTACCCAGGATTCACGCCTGTACCATTTTTTCAAATAAAGAAAAGCCTACTCAGTGGAAGATATGGGAAAGTGCAGAGCATGCAGAGTATTGCAGAGTGAAAACCAAAAATTTCATCAGCCAGAGAAACCATCCATAAAAACCCCCCAGCCCTTTTGAAGACTGAAATAGAATTCAAATTACCTCTACCAAGATAAATAGAATAGATATTTCCTTAACTGTAGATAAATATTCAAGGGTTTCCTTTGTGTTCCCCCGTGCAAATAGGCTGCTAACTGTTCTTAGTTGTCTTTCACAGTTGTTCTCTATTTTTTTGGTTGCCGCTTATATCCCTTTAGCAGGGGGATCCCCGTTTTTGAGTAACGAACTTCATGGGTTTTTTTGGTACAAAGGATTGGCCGCAGCGAACAACAAAACAACAACCCTCAAGGGAAAGGTCAAGTGGGGGTTCAAAGGTACTATAGGAAGGCGTTACAATGACATTGAAGTCGCGCAATCTACCCGTTTAACACTGGGAAAAAAATGCCTCCCGATGCTCTTCACTCTATTAGTCATTTTTGTGCACGCTACTATGAACCCCTCATGAAAGACTCCCAAAAATATTCACGGTTCCCCCGGAGCCTCCTGCCCCCTTTGGTTTTGTATCCTGGACCCGTTTCTCCGAGAGTCACCGTAGGTAACAAGACGGATCCCTTATGGAAGAGGGAGGCTCCCCGCAAGCTAATCCACATTAAGCCCCTATTTTTTTCTACCCAAAATGGTGAAGAATTTCAGTATCTATAGACATTTTAGCCCCAGTTGAAACCCCCCTTAGTGTGGAATCTCAAGATACACCAATAGTGGAAAGACTTGTTTCTCCTGGAAAAGCCCCTTTAGATCCCCCCACAGAAAAAGAGGATTCTGCCCAGCGTTTGTCAACCCCGCTGGGGAAAAAATTTTAAAACCCGGTGAAGAGGCTCAAGGGTCGAAGGTGGGACGTGACGTCGCCCCCTAACAGTTTTGGGGATTCTGTTCTGATATTTTAGAAGGGGGGGATTGTAGTGAAAGCTCCTGTGGGGGGCACAAAAAAGGATAATTCTGCACCACCCCTTGGGGGGCCCCTTAACACAACAACAGTTTGGTGTGGGTCATGGGGGGGCCAAAACCCTGGGGTGTGTTTTCTTTTTTTTGTCAATATATTGTGAGCAGTTACATGGTGATTTAAATATGTGGCCTGTAGTTATAACTTTTTCTCTTGCATATTTCAAAAGACTCACCATCCCCCGTAGAAGCAGTTTTTAGAGTACAGTATTTTTTTTGTTGTTGCAAAAAAGTACTTTTGAAATTTTTTCAAAAAACCTAGAGATAAGGCCTGTGTTTCTATACAAAAAAAGCCGATTTTGGCATTAACCAATGCAGTCTTTACCCGAGGGGTTTAGTACTTAGAGGGAAATTTCCCAAACCCTTTTATCTTTCACTTACTGAGCCCATGAAGTCACCAGATTAACCCAAAAAAAAAATAATTCAGGGAATCTGTTTACATCCCCCCCATTTTGTAAAGTGAGGGAGCCCCCGCCTTTTGCATGTATTTCATTACCTTTTAAAAAAGTCACTAGAAACTAGCACTTACCTCACTACTTCGAAAAAAAAAACTTTTTCTTCTTATGAAAAAAAGCAAAAAATTTTTTTTTTTGATTGTTTTAGTCCAAAAAAAAAAAAAATTCCCATCACCACTCACACGAGCTTTTTAAATCTCTGCACAAAATTCAATTTAATCCAGCAAATAATAGAGCCTACTAGACTGGAGAATACATAGACCTCATCTTCACTAACAATGATGATCTGATAAGAAATGTCACCATATCAAAAACAATATACTCCAGATCACAAAATAATTGGGGTTCGACATGTATGCTGGAGCCCCAGACCGACATAATAGAATAGTCACGAGGGAGCATTCACCAAATTCAACTTCAATAACAAAAACAAAAAGTGGGACCAAGTAAACCAAGTCCTAACCGATATAAGCTGGGAAGATTAAATACTAAGCAACACAACCCCAACTTATGCCTAAACAGATTAACTCGGTGGCACTCGATGTTTCCCAAAAAGGCTTATTCCTCTAAGAAAAAGGAGGAGTAGATGTAAAATAGAAAAAAGACAGGCGCCCCCTTTACAGGGCGAGGGAAAAGAATAACAGAGCGGCAAAAGAGGTCAATATATCTGAAATGCGTAGGGAGACACTGGTCAGAGAAATAGCAAGCATCGAACTTAAGCTAAAAGAATCCTTTAGGAGTCAGGAATCGGGGGAAGAACTAAAAGCCATAAAATGAAATCGAAAGAAACCCAAAGTATTTTTTTCTCCTATGCAAATCAAAAATCGAGAACAACGTCCAGTATTGGGCCCCTACTTAAACAAGAGGGGTCCTACACAGATGACAGCAAGGAAATGAGTGAGCACTCAAGTCCCAATATGACTCAGTTTTTAGCAAGCCGCTAACCAGACTGAGAGTCGAAGATCAAAATAAATTTTTTTTATGAGAGAGCCACAAAATTTGATTAAACAAGCCTATCCGATGTTATCCTGACGCCAAATGACTTCGAACAGGGATAAATGACATGCCCATGCACTCTGCCCCAGGGCCAGACTCAGGGAACTCTGTGTTCATCAAGAACTACAAGAAGCCCCTATCACGAGCCTTTTCCATCCTATAGAGAGGGAGCATGGACACGGGGTCGTCCCACAGTTACTAAAAACAACAGACATAGCCCCCACTCACAAAGGGGGGAGTAAAGCAAAAAGCAAAGAACTACGACCAAATAGCACTAACATCCCCTATCATAAAAATCTTTGAAAGGGTCCTAAGAAGCAAGATCACCCACCCATTAAAACCCATCAGTTACACAAAACCCCGGGCAACATGGGTACAGGTCGCTCCTGTCTGTTCAACTATTGGATCCCCTACGACAAGGTCCTAATTGCACAGAAGACAAAAAGAATGCAGATGTAATATATACAGACTTTGCAAAAGCCCTTTGACAAGTGTGACCATGGCGTAATAGGCACAAAATGCGTGCTAAAGGAATAACAGGAAAAATCGGTCGATGGATCTATAATTTCCTCACTAACAGAAAACAGAGAGTAGTCGTCAACAGAGTAAAGTCCGAGGCAGCTAGGTGAAAAGCTCTGTTCCACAAGGCACCCGTACTCGCTCCATCTTGTTCCTCATCCTCATATCCGACATAGACAAGGGTGTCAGCCACAGTACCGTGCTTCCTTTGCAGATGACACCCGAATCTGCATGACAGTGTCTTCCATTGCAGACACTGCAAGGCTCCAGGCGGACATCAACCAAATCTTTCAGTGGGCTGCAGAAAACAATTATGAAGTTCAACGATGAGAAATTTCAATTTCTTTAGATATGGTTAAAAAATGAGGGGAAAATTAAATCTTTATCAGAGTACAAAACAAATTCTGGCCACAAAAAAAGAGCGAAACACCAACGTCAAAGACCTGGGAGTGATCAAGTCGGAGGATCTCCACCTTCAAAGACCATAATATTGTATCAATCGCATCTGCTAGAAAAAATGCATGATGGATAATGAGAACCTTCAAAACTAGGGAGGCCAAGCCCATGATGACACTCTTCAGGTCACTTGTTCTATCTAGGCTGGAATATTGCTGCACACTAACAGCACCTTTCAAGGCAGGTGAAACTGCTGACCTAGAAAATTACAGAGAACTTTCCACGGCGGCCCTAACGGAGATAAAACACCTCAATTACTGGGAGCGCTTGAGGTTCCTGAACCTGTATTCCCTGGAACGCAGGGGGGAGGGGATACATGATTATATACACCTGGAAAATCCTAGGGGACTAGTACCGAACTTGCACACGAAAATCACTCACTACGAAAGCAAAAGACTTGGCAGACGATGCAACATCCCCCCAATGAAAAGCAGGGGTGTCACTAGCACGTTAAGAGACCATACAATAAGTGTCAGGGGCCCAAGACTGTTCAACTGCCTCCCAGCATACATAAGGGGGATTACCAACAGACCCCTGGCAGTCTTCAAGCTGGCACTGGACAAGCACCTAAAGTCAGTTCCTGATCAGCCGGGCTGTGGCTCGTATGTTGGTTTGCGTGCAGCCAGCAGCAACAGCCTGGTTGATCAGGCTCTGATCCACCAGGAGGCCTGGTCACAGACCGGGCCGCGGGGGCGTTGACCCCCGGAACTCTCTCCAGGTAAACTCCAGGTAAGTACTTACCGAGATATAGAGGCGTGAAAGTTTGCAGAAAATGAGTGGCGTATGGCAACAGTGGTGACTGCCGCTCACAACCGGTAAACTTTGGTTTACTTTTATTCGACGATTTTTTTTTTTTTTCACTATTTTATTTTTTCACTTAACTTTTGGGGCCTGTGAAACCAAAGTATGGTGCAATGATCATATATAAACTCACCGAATGTAACACAATTTTAGCAAAAACACTAGTATCATCATAATGTTCATAAAACTCGTTTATACAACAATATAAAAAAAAATGTTTATTACGATTGTTCTATAAATATATATACATATGTACAATCACTGGACACATTTCTAGAACTGCTGCAGCTTGTGAAGATTATTTGAAAACATGGGTATAAGCAAATGGTGTTTTACACTCCTCACACATATTTTATAATAAAAACAGAAGCGCTAGCCAATAGGGCTTTTACAGCGCTGCAGGGCAGGAAGGATGCGAGGTTTTATCAGGTGGCAAAAGGAGTGTAGAGAATAGAAGTTAACTGCGGGCAGTGGATGGGGGAGAGAGTGGGTTGAAGACGTGGCACCGTTGTGCTCCACAAACTTTCTTAATATTACTTATATACGATGGTTGTGAGGATAAATACTGTTCAGTGACGTAGTAAGTACCTTTAAACACATTTGTACAAGTAAGCCAACTCTCCACTGAAGTGAATTTAAGCAATATCAGTGATATTAAAGTGTTGGTATGGTGAAGTCATGGTGTGAGTGAGGGACAGCGGCAGGCCTTAGGAGTAACTTCACTATTGCCTTAGAAGTGAGCATCTAATTTTATATGCTGTTTTGCTGTTTGCCTATGTTACGAGCATCTGGTGCTTTATAACAACGTGCGCTGGTACAATGCAACATTGTGTTTTGTGTAACATCTTCCTTTAGTGGATAAGTGCGATAGCATACAGTGTTATTAAGTGTATAATGAGAAGGCAAACTTCCAGCTTGTCGCGGCCCACTGCCGCCCTCACTTCCCACCCGCTTATATAACCACCCCACCCACGATACTCCACCCCACCCACGTTACCACCAACCACCACTCTCTATCCTCTGACTTCAAACCTACAAGCCTCCTCTGGATGACTTCACATCGCAAAAATAGCAAGATATTCTACGCTTTTGAGGTCTATTGTCCAGTAGTTACTGAGTGTTTGTGGTTATACCACAAGGAAAACTACTTCTTTAGATGTAAGGCCCTACTTGTTCAACTACTGCCACAAAGATTGCATCAGAGATGGATTTTTGTTGCAGCCAGGTTGAAAATTTCAGAAATTTAAGGATATCCATAATCCCTGTGGTTATATGTGGATACAACCCTTGGAGTACAGGAGGAAGGTTCAGAAGTCTACCTAGGGACTCCTTGTCCAAAGATCAAGATCTCGCCTCTTGGGCTGTGTTGTAATGTTTGCAACTAAGATAATCCATCACAGGGAAGCACATTCATTGAGCTCCTCAAATCATTAGATAACCTACAAGACTCATTGTAGAAGGCCACTGCAAGCCTGCATCAATTGACATAGCTGCCTCAGCTGATGGTGACACTATTGACAAAGACTGGAAGTCCCACACTGAGTTATTCAGGGGTAAAACAAACTGGTGGAATTTTCTGTCATCGCTATTGTCACAGACTGACAGAGTTCAAAACACTACCTTGGAATTTAACACAATTCTTGACATACTGAGGGAACAAATCCTCTTCCCCTAGCAAACGAGGGGAAGCTGGATCTGTTAATTCTCTACACCTGACTCTCTGCTTCAGCCACATGCCAGTCTCTTGACAGTTGCACATACCATCTTGATCCTACTCTGTCAGCACACCTGCCGACACTAATCTAGAATCTGGTACGCTGTGCTTTCGTCAGCAAGGTTTCTGTGCAGGTGTTTCTCACAGAGTACGGTGCAGTTAATGATCAGGGAACTATCACTGCACCTGGATCACCTACTGCGCGAAGTACAAACTGCAGGGACACATCTGTCAGAAATGGCAGAGGACGGGGAGAGGAGTGGTGGAGACGTGGTGGTGTGAATGACATCTACAGCGGTCTCAACCCTCCACTAACACAGTTACAGCGGCAGAATCTGAGGACTATCTGCAAAAACGGAGGTGCAACAATCTAGTCCACCCTTCCAG
The DNA here is from genome assembly GCF_026875155.1 of Cherax quadricarinatus. NCBI lineage: Eukaryota > Metazoa > Arthropoda > Malacostraca > Decapoda > Parastacidae > Cherax > Cherax quadricarinatus. The sequence goes on from NW_026509536.1 coordinate 13,925, forward strand.
GCCACCTAAAAGCTGTGCTCTCGGCTGTCACCAGAAGGGGCACACTGCCAACAACTGCCTGCGATGAGATACCAGGTGTAATTACTGCTACAAGAAAGGACATAAGGAGGATCAGTGTCGGAAGAAAAAGGAACTTGACAGACAGGGCCACCTGTTTAGAGACCTGTTCTCAGAACAAACCAGCAGGATCTCTGAATTGGTGAACACTCTCACACGTCACCCACTTAGCTACTCCTATCCCAGCCCAGCAGGTGGGATTGTGCCTTATACAAGACCACAGACTTACATCCCTGCAGCTGCCTCAGTACCCTACCTCTCTCAAGGGCAGGCACCTTACATTCCCTACACACCTACACCTCAAGCTGACCACTTCATCATGAGGAGCCAGTCTATCAGCATCCTGTCGGCCAACATTAGAGGTTTCATTACTAATGTTGGAGAGCTCACACATAGTTTTGTGAACACTCGACGTCCCGACATGATAGCTGTTGTTGAAACATTTTTGGATGACAGGACTCCAGAAAATTTTGCAAGAATTGCTGGCTACACCTCATGGATGAGAAGAGACAGGCAAGGGCAAGGAGGAGGTGTTGCTGTGTGCTTCTCTAAAAGTGTTCATGCCCAGCACATTGATGTTGCCACCCCTACACATCTTGAAATGATGTTCTTCAAGCTCTGTATAAACACTAGTACCTCTGTACTAGCATGTGCAATGTACAGACCTCAGTGGCAACATGCAGACCCTATCAACTTCCTAATGGAAAATATTGACTCTCTTCTGCTACAATACAACTGTCAACATATTATAATTGTTGGTGACCTCAACCAGCACCTTATACAGAGGGACTTTGATGACCTTGCAGTGTTTGACATGAGAAACTTTGTTGATTTCCCTACTCATATCTCTGGCTCCTCCCTTGACCCAGTAGTGAGTGATCTGGCAGAAGGCATAGTCACTTGTCAACCCCTCGCTATGTGGTCGTCTGACCCCAACCCAACAAAAAACGAAAGGGGGGGAGCCCCACCGCACAACCCGGCTAGGGAAAAGGTTTTATTTG